>MU183866.1:152170-171238 GCA_016904865.1 Pissodes strobi | reverse complement strand
CTCTCTGCCACATCATAAATAATTCTTTCAAGCAGGGCGTTTTCCCTACAAATCTCAAATTGGCTGTGGTCAAGCCCTTATACAAAAAGGGAGATCCGACTGTGCCAGAGGCTTATAGACCTATTAGCCTTCTTTCTTCCTTCTCGAAAATATTTGAAAAGGCTATGTGTCTTCGTTTGTTGTTTTTTTCTCGCAATTTTAATTTAATTAGTGAGAGGCAGCATGGTTTTTTGGCAGGGAAGTCTATAAACAGTGCAGTGTTCGACTTTGTGAGTGGGATTGTGGGCCACCTTGAAGGCAAGAATGTAGCCATGGGTGCATTTCTAGATCTCTCAAAGGCCTTTGACAGCTTGGACCATGACATCTTGCTTGACAAACTTGAACGCTATGGAGTTAGAGGCCCTCCACTGAGGTGGATAGAATCGTACTTGAGAGGTCGTATGCAGAGGGTTGTAATCCAGAGGGATGGGCATAGCTACTGCTCAGAGGACAGGCCAGTGGCTATGGGTGTTCCGCAGGGCAGCGTTATCGGGCTATTTCTTTTCATATGCTACATCAATGACTTGAGCAAGGATGTGGCGGACGGGAGTGTGTCGATTGTAAACTTTGCCGATGATACCAACATACTGGCTGGAGCAACGACTGTAGAGAGGGTCCTGGCTGTTGGTAGGCATTGTCTAATGTCTGCACAAAGATGGTTCGATCAAAACAAACTTATACTTAATGCTAACAAATCGAGTTTTGTATTATTCAGATCGAAACAGTCACCACTTGCCTGTCCGGATAATGCTGTGTTGCTCTCACAGGTGGTACCAATCACATCAGAAGCTAAATTTCTGGGTATTTATGTGGATTGTCACCTCACTTGGGAAAGGGAGGTTGATTATGTCTCGAACAAGCTTAATAGCTGCTGCTATATGCTCAGGACTCTAAAGCAATATGTCGACTTGAAGACCTTGCTAATCACATACTATGCAAACTTCAATTCCATCATGAAGTTTGGAGTTCTTTTCTGGGGAAACAGTGTGACTGCATCAAGAGTCTTTCTTGTGCAAAAACGGGCATTGAGAATTATTATTGGTATGAGTAGGCTCGAGTCATGCAGGGGAGTTTTTAAAACACACAGTCTTCTCACCCTGGCTGGTTTGCATATATATGAGTGTGTGACATTCCTGCATAACAACAAGCACCTTTTCATGAAATACTTACCTGATCATGAGCATAACACCAGATCTCTTCACTATAATATACCCTTACATAAGTTAACACTCTTTAAGCGAAGCCCTCTCTACTCATGTATTAGGTATTATAATCACCTTCCACTGGCAGTAAAGCAAAATGCGTCAGCCTCAACTTTTAGGAAGAGTGTTAAACGATTTCTTGTACAGTTGGAACCCTATACTGTTGCTGAGTTTATGTCATAGGAGTGAATCATTCTATGTGTATGCAAACATGGTGTAATTTCTTGTATTATTGTGCTGTTACGATTACCTATTTTAACTATAACCCAGCAATGTCATTATTGCCTTCTAATTGTATTACTTTCTGATTCTACCGTCCGCTGTAGGGTTTGTACTTGCAATGCCTATTGAACTCTGGATTTTATCTTGTTTTGTCTTTTAACCATTTTATTGTCTTATATTTTAACAATTTTAAACTGTCCTTTAGTGTTCTCTATTTCTATTCCTATTGTGATTTTATATTCTATGTTTTATTTTTATTTTTATACTATGACGCCATTTGTTAAATACTCCTAAGTATTTTTTGTAATATAGAATTTTTGACTTTGACTTTGACTATGTAGATCATGTTTCAGAGAGGCTTATATCATTTCTTAATGTTGGCCAAAGAACAACAATGACAAATTTGAGCATTGCAGCAAATATAGCTGCTTTAATTTTGAATGGTAATAAAAATTTGTATAAAACACTTATTCACATTCCCACTCAAGAGAACTGTGGCCTCAATGAAATTAATGTTTGCTCACAGGAAGATTATCAATTCCCAACGTTATGCATTGTAGCATTGTTGCTGATATCAGTAACGCAGAAATATCTGAAGATATTCCTGCTACTTTTGAAACTGAGGAAGTGTTGGTTCAGACTAGAGATGGATCGTGAATTCACGTACCGTGATTTATCATGGCGCCTGCACTCGGACCGGTTGGTCACCGTGACAACTTATTAGAAATCACGGTTCTCCCCGTTTGTACACTAAGGAATCTGTAAGTGATAATCGCGACTGCGAACTGGCTAACTGCAAAGGCGCGGCGTGACCCTGCCGATATATTTAAACGCTGCTGCTAATTCGACAACATTCGACTGCTGCTATGCGTTAGTTCCGTTCTTGAAACGTTCTTTTTAGATATACCAACGACAAAGTTTATAGAATAAATATATCTTTATTCTGTAGACTTTTCCAACGATCAAGTCAGGGTTCATGGTCCAGCCAGACACTTAAGGTTAAAAAATATTTGCCAAAATTTTATTAAGGTAAAAAAAAGTAACATATATTATTGTATTTCAAAGGTAATATAAAAATAAATGCATTACAAAGCGTTCAAAAGGAAATAAAAATAATTTTAATGGTTTATGTTTATTTACATTTATTTTGAGACTATTGACTATTTGCCGCAGGTGCCGGCCGCTGGCTGATCAAAGCATGCCGACGTGAAGCGAAAAAAACAGCTCCTCTTTGTTAATGCTTAATGTACTCCTCCTTTTTATTAAAGGATTGTCAACATGTGTACTACGAATCACCCCTCGTAAATGCAAACGGCGATAATATTTTAAAGTGTCGTTTAGGAGAATAATTTAAATATATCCAGTAGTTGAAAAAATCAACAGTCTTATCACTTTGTTCAACTCTTTAATAAAATCTAAACTGCAATATGCTGCTCTGGTGTGGTTTCCGAGTCATCAAGTACATGTGGACAGGCTCGAATATGTTCAACGGCGATTTCTAAAATATCTAAGTTTCAAACAGGATGGGTTTTACCCTCCAAGAGGTTTTGATCATCAGTTATTATTAAAAAAGTTCAACTTCCTTTCACTCAAACAAAGTACAATTCTACAAAGTCAACTTTTCCTGTTTAAATTATGTAACAATCTTGTCGACTCTGCTGATCTTCTTAATGGTCTTAATTTTTCTGTACCAGTAGTGAACACACGTCCACACCGCAAATTTTACCTAGAAAATTACTCCACCTATCTTGCCAGAAGTGAGCCTATATATCGAGCCTGTTCATACTATAATGCTCTGCAGAGCAACATTGATATAGACTTATTTGTGGGTTCAGTCAAATCTTTTAAGAAGCAAATCTTGCCAGTTGTCTATACTCTATAAACCCATTTTGATTGTTTTCTTTTCTTTTAATACTTTTGTTCTGTTTAGTTTTAGTTTTAATTGGCATTTAATGTGATTTGGTTCTTGTGGCCGAAATATGACATAAGTGTGATGTTCTTCTTATTGTCCAATTGTTTAATTTGTAGGATTAAGTGTCGCTGGTGTCTGATTTATTGAATTTTTTTTTTATATACATATTTTAGGTTCTAGTAAGTTTTGTTTATATGTGCATTAATTGTCTTCTTATTGGGATTATTCCTGTTAGACAATAAAGAATTGAATTGAATTGAATTGAATTGAAAAATCACAGACGTGACTGAGTCTCGGGTTTTTTAGACCGTGATTTTTGGGGAACGGTCTCTGATCACTACTGTGACTGAAAATTGCTGTCACACCCCATCTCTATGTAAAACAGCCTTTAGGACTGAACACAGTCAAAATCCATGTCAAAATTTGCTTTATTGTTAGAATAAAAAATTGTTGTTAATAAAGCAAAATAGAAATGAAAATATCTTACAGCTTAATACAGCATACAATACTAAAACACAATGAAAAGTACAGACAAGAAAACATAATATATAATATGAGAAGCCACATGGTTAAAAATATTCTAGAACACAATATAAAATACACATAATTACAGACTACAGATTTATACTAGCTGCAGTCATTGAGCATGAAATTCAGAAATGCTAGCCCCTCTCCATTAAAAACTGTCTTAGATACTAAAACACCTTAGTGAAACCGCCCCCTTAATGTTGAACAGAAGGTGATTGAATACATTTACACCCTCATTGTCCCGATTGGGGTATTTCGAATGAGCTCTAATGTGCCCAGATGTTATATGAAAGGTTCTTAAGCAAATTATCTATTGAGCTGATTCTAGGATGTTATGGAAACAAACAATGTACCTGCTAGTGCAAATAAATACGGTATTTAATTAATAAATATAAAATTGGTTCAAATTCCTAGTCGGCAATAAAATAATTCATATCAATTCCTTGCTCTGCGATCCCCTGATAAGTACACTGTACATGTAATATAGGTATAAAAGAACATAAACAAATTAACTTACAATCAGTTCGCATGCCACATGCAAGGCATTTTTGAAGCCTGCAGTATTGACAACGATTTCGGTGATGTTTGGTAACTTCACAATTTTTGCTCCCTCGGCACTGATATCCGAGTTGTTTACGTATTGACCTTTTAAAAAATCCTTTACATCCTTCACATGATATAGCCCCATAGTGCCTTCCTGAAGCCCTATCTCCACAAACAACACAAAGCTCGATGGTCAAACACATATTGTTTGCACCGGATCTATTTTTGTCACTCAACATTTCAGATTTTACAACTTGCATTTCTGTCTTTAAATTTTTTTCCATCTTCATTACAGAAGTTCCAAGTAATCTTCTGCTACTACATACGAGTGCACTTCTTTAACTTTTTATTTTTAATGTAGTTTTGACTAAATATCGCCCCCTTTTTATATGAATTGAACTTATGACTCTTATGAACTTTCAATTTCAGGAAATATATCATGCATGAACGGTCATCAACCTTGAACCCAGTGTTGCCACTGTTGTCAGATCGAAAAAATAAAATTCACCAAAAATTGGCATGAGAAAAATCACCAAACCAGAAAGTATTTTTTTTTAGTTTCATTATTAAAAAGGAAAAAATGCATTTTATACATCTTAACTCAAGTATTTAATTGAAGAGAAATCATTATAAACAATTCTTCTGATACAGTGGCGAGGGCGAATGTATAATATATTATAAGAAGAATATTTTATAATATGATAATATCATTGCTCCCTACCCTTACCACTACCCCTACCTACCAAGAGTACCAAGAGCACCTACACTAATACAGTAGTTGTAGCTATAACTTTTCTGTTATTATCGTGCGGCTTTGAATTACTTTAAATGCCCAAATAAAGATTATAAAAATGGGTATATTTTTAACAACAGAAATGTGGCCTTCCATGCGTGAAGTGTAATATTCGTATTGTAATATTCGACGTTTACGTTAACAATTTGATGCGCGCGCACTTCCGAAGCCCTCTGATGCGGTAGGTGCAACGTTAATTTAATGATTGTTGAGGGGCAAAGCAACGTCTTGACAAGCGTCTAGGGCAAATTTTCGATGCGAAACCGTGCATGCGTAATATGGCCGAATGTATCGGAATTACCCATGTCTTTACCTTCTAGCGGAATTCCTTCAACTCCTCGGTGGTGTAGTATGTAGACCAAAGACGAAGAATTTCCCTTGTCTATGATGTAGACGATTTGCTTGTAATTTCTGCGGTGCGGCTTTGATTCCCGTCGGTCGCGACACATGCTTTGTTTACCTTTCTTTAAGGTTATGTTTTTTTTATTAATTTACTTTTCTTCTTAATTTTGGGTTAGCCTTTGGTTAGTGTTGGTAAGTTCTTGTTGGTTGCGCCCCTGTAGCGAGCGAAGAGCCATGCAAAGCCGTATTCTTGTTTCACCATTGCGCATGTACGGTTTCGCATCGAAAATTTAGTAGGAGTCCTAGACTCTTGTACGTCTTGTCCACTGCTTGTCTGACGAGTGTCTCGCGACAACATTGTCGTCGGCTGCCATCTAACCAACTAACCAGGGCCAGGGGCTAACCCAAAAGTAACCCAAGACATACCCAACATCAAGAAAAAACTGTTTGCTAACCAAAACTAACCCAAGACATACCCAAAATCGAGAAAAACACCGTTTAGAAATTTAACCGTAAAAAATAAAAAAGCAACGGGGCAACGGGGATAGACCCGAGCCGCCGCCGATAGTCGCCAAATTGAGGCTTCCCTAACCATCTAAACCTCTAGACCAAGACGGCTCTTGCTACAGATCGATTACATCACGAAAACATCAAATGCAATTGCCCGAGTCAACGCCACCTACACTAGATGGCGTTAGAGACGCTTTTACCTTGATGGCAGCCAACGGCAATGCTGTCGCGAGACACTCAACCGCAGCGTTTGCCAAATCCTCTTTCCACAGCACGGCCGTGATTCGCGTGCGTGACGTAATCTGGCCCACAATTTACCGCTTATTCCCTAGTTTTATTATTAAGCCTCTCATTTTAGTTGCCGTTGCTTTGTAAAATAAAGTAGTCGTTTTTGAGCAGTTTCAGCATTTTTTACGGGATTTTTTTATTGTAAAGTGAAAGAAAAGTATTGTTTAGTGTTTGCATATAGAGCGACTTAAGAATTAGCCAACCAACAGTTAATAATTATTCTTTTATTGGTACATTATCTTTTGCAGGAATCTTCGGAATTAAAATGTTTGCGATTTGTGTGCAGTGTATAAACGTAATAACACTTACAAAAATCGCCTGCTAGGTGTTATTTTTCACAGATTTTCTATATCAAGTGTTATGACTAAAAAGTGGGTCAATTTGTGTCGTGTGGAAGACAAATTTAATACTATCAACAGTTGGATTTGTTCGGAGCATTTCCTCGTAACATATTTCAAACGGGATTTACGAAATGTGATTTTATTCCTATTGAATTATTGATTATCGATATTTTAAAAATACTGTGGAGTAAATATAACGCCCTTCTAATAATCTACAAATTTTTTATCTGGAAATCTAGGTATAAAAGGGATATGTCACAACACGTGAAATACGAAAGACGCCTAATATTTATTACTTGTTAAAAAAAATCTAACTACCGTACTCTTCCACGCTACTTCAATGTCTACGGGGGTTGCAAAAAAAATTAAATACAAAGGTTATTCCTAGTAAAATGATATTTATTTTTTTGTATTTTTTTAAACGTCAGTTTCTCATATACAGGGTGTTTAAACAAATATACGTTTCTTTAAATGAAATACCCTATATTTTATTATATATTTGGGTTCTACTTCACATTCTAAGCGTATTTGATGTATGCTTCTAGAGTTAGTGGTTTCACAGCTACAAACAGTTGAAAATCGGTACTTTTGCTAATTTTCACCTTGGTAGCAAGAAGACCATTAGAGATGGAGTAAAATTAATTTCATATTCCTATCTTAACTTTTCAAGAGCTATCTGACGGTACTAACTGTCAGGTGGTACCATGGGTACCAAATCTGATACCTCGGTAGGTACCATCAGTTAGCACCATGAAAAGTTAAGAAAGGAATGTGAAATTCATTTTGCTCCAACTTTCATGGTCTTCTTGGTACCAAGGCAAGGTGAAAAGTAGCCAAGTACCGATTTTCAACTGCTTATAATTCTGAAACTACTACTAACCCTAGAGGTGTAACATCAGACATCAAATATGCTTAGAATTTTAAGTAGAATCCAAAAATTAAATAAAATATAGGGTGTTTCATTTAAAAAATGTCTCTTTGCTTGACTACCCTGTATACAAAAAGTGACGATTCAAAAAAATACAAAAAATTTAAAAGATCAGGAACAACTTTTGTATTCAATTATTTTCACTCTCCATAGCTTTAGACATAAGATATAAGCCCCTCTTAAACGGGCCACCCTGTACAATTTTTCTAAAACGATTCGAGTATTTGAATGATATAGGTACCTACATATCTCTGAATTATTATGATTAGATACATATTTACATGTTTCTCTTTTAGAGGTGCCATTAAAAAAAATAGCTAAAAGAATACCCAAAACTTTTTAAAAAGGAATCTATAAAATTCAAATCTGCAAGCAATTGAGATGTGAGGCATTCAAAGAAGCAGAAAAACGATATCCCAAAAGATTAAGTAATTGGTCCGTATAGTCAATGCAGGTAGTGTTGGCAATATTGGGTTTGACCAGCGCATGGCTACAAAATATTGCTTGCAATTAAAAGAGATATTAATTAAGGCAAAATTTGGCCACTACGTTACCCACACACTGTATGTCAGGGACAGGCGCCGGGGGTGTAATTACTCCGCGAAATCGTGTCACGTAATTTGTTCTAAAATATTGCGAAATCCAATAAAATTTTGCTAATTGTCGTATATTCCGTCAAATCAAGTAAACATTTGCGAAATCACATCAGAAACATCATATTTGCGCAAGTTTGTGATATTTTATTATACGTGATTACACTCCTGCTGTATGTTACTTATGTTTAGTTTTAATTTTTTAATTTCATGTGATATTTATAATAATCCGAATCCACGTAACCATACTTTTTTTTTTTAATTTAATGTAATGTATCTAAAACATTTTGATGAGAAATTTACATTTCATGTTGTCCCAAATTCCTATAATTATATTCTTCTATAAATTTAATGCAAAACGTTATCAAAATTAACTGGGTAAAAGACAAATAAACATAATCAAAAGTCTAAACCATATACAGACCCCATTCTGGGGGTCTGGCGCCCACGTGCAGGTTTCTTTGGGGCGCCCCTAGTTAAAAAATTGTCATATTTCTTTTTAATATAATTCGCGAAAAAATGGCAATGATTAGAAATGTAAGAAAACTGATAAAAAATTAATACAAAAAATATTTATTAAATTACCAAAACAAACAAAATCATAAAAAATATTCGGTAAGTATATCAAAAGAAAAATATACCCTAAAGAAGAAAAAACGACATGAACAGTACTTATAATCAATACATATATCATTAAGATTAATTACTTATTATATTTATGAAATATAATAAATAATAGGAACTAAAGGCAGAACATTCACAAGAAAATTAAAAGAGAATAAAATTAAAGTAAATAAAATAAACAATAACAAAAACACAAAACAATATTATACCTAGTACTTATATGGTAGGTAACAAAAATATTTTAAAGATATTAAAAAAAATTTAGACATATTGAACTGATAAAATAAGAGAACTTTTTTTTTTTAATTTGTAATGAACAATACTGAATGACCGTCGATTTTGCGCTACTAAAGTTTTGCGCCTGTGTGCATGCACGTCCTGCACGCTCGCCAGGAACGGCCCTGACTACATAATCTTCTTATACACGAATAAGGCATTAACTTATTCCCAGTGGGCCAGGTGACGGCACTGCTGCTGAGACGAACCGGCGAGTTTGGCAGACAAACCATACCGTTGATGCAGCTATCCTATTAGTTTAACGTTCTTGCGCCTAACAACGTCGAGGACATGAGGCCAACACGCCAAGGTAGGATGATGTAAGAGTGACGTTAAGTCAATAGCTTCAACGGAAGATGCTTCTTTTGAGTGGGTATGTCCTGAGGGGAGAGTTCCACACTCCCCTCACCCGAGGGGGTGCATAAAAGAGCATTTTTACACCTCACCAAAAAAAATATAAAAAAATAATAATGCTCCTATTGTATAAAGGTGATTTACTGTCTATATTTGCCATTGTTATTTTTGGTTATGTTTATCTTTATTATATGTTGTTGGCGGGATACGCGACTCCGAAAATCACTATATTACACAAAAACTATTAGAACTAGTGAAATTTCACTAGACCTGGCAACAATTATGCACTCTCAGAATAGAAACAATCCGGTTGAAGACTGCGATTAATTTAATTTAATTGTCTTTATTTTAGTTATTAACAAGTTATAACTACATGCCTAGTCTAAATATGTATATATTAACAAGTAATACAAGCGCATGTTATGTGCGTGGCGTTGTTCGATTAACGCCATTGCTAACAGTAGCTGACACCCTTAGTGGGGGTTGATCTTAGCCTATTTGGTTGATGAAAAAGCTTGTAAAATGGGGTATACGTTACTGCCTGGGGGAAACACAGGGAAAAACAATGAAAAACTCTGCTTAAAACTGTTCATGATTCGAGCAGGGAATCATAATGTTAAAATGGACAAGCACACTATACAACATAAAATAAGTATATACAGGATATATATACAATATGTATTTACACGTGTGTATAGGCTTACTAGGCGTAGGCCTGTTACAGTAGCTATTAAATAGTATTAGGTCGCATGAATCGAATTTCACGGTCCGACTGCGGAGACATGGACGCTTCCGTGGCATGTGCTGAAATGAATGGCTAAGGTACTGCTGCTGCATATTTATATACTTCGCATGTCTCTTGTCAGGCCCGGCCCCCGTGCCCGAACACAGTGAGCTAGCCAATCAGGAGGCAAGTCGCTCATACTACCCAGTTGGGCGATGTGCTCCTGCTCTTATGATACTTTGTGAAATTTGAAAAGTTAGAAACAGACTGTTTTCGAAAGTTAGTTCATGGTTTTAGATATTAGATGTGATTTTTATGGTGTAAGTTAATATGCCCTAGGGAAATTGAGTCTAGGGAGGCATTAGTTGTTGATAGAACAAGGTAATTTCCCGATAGATCGTGCCGTGTATATACGGCGCTCCGGGTTGTATCTAAAGTCGGCAATATTTGCTGTATGCGGCGATCCGTTTATCTGTCGGGCGTAAAACCTGCATGCCAGGGTGTCAATGAATTCATCGACGTACTCCATTTTTGCCCAAGCATGCAGGTCCACAGTCCGGACTCGGTCTCTCAGAGTTAAGGAAAACGCCACTCGCAGGTAACAGTTTTGGATCACCTGGAGTTTCCGTTTATGGGTTTTAGCCGTCGAACACCAGACCGGAGCACTGTATAACAGAGCCGGCCTAATTACTGCTATACGATATAAGCTTATTAGCTGGGCTTAAAAAGGATCGGCCCGCTATCAACATATTAAGTCCTTTTTTTGATATAGGCATTTTTAGCTGCAATAGCTCGAAAGTGATTTTTAAAGTTTAATTTTTTGTCAAATATAATGCCAAGATATTTAACTTGGGTCTTTGGTGGTATTGCATTATTCCCTATTACAAGAGGAGTGACGTCGACGTCCTTCCTCTTACGTATTATCACGATGAGTGCAGTCTTAGCTGCATTTAAGGTGACCTTCCATCTCTCGTAATAGGGCATAAGTACACTCAAGTGTTCGACCAAGTTAGATTTTGCCACTTCCGCTTTAGGATCGAGGGAATAGATTGCCGTGCCGTCGGCAAAAAGATCTTTCTGGGAATTAGGACAATATCTGCTATAAAAAGATTGAAGAGTAGCGGCGACATTACTGTACCTTGTGGCACCCCTGCAAGCAATCTTCTACTGCGCGAGTTGTGGTGGCCAATTCGAGTGACAAAAGAGCGACCGGCAAGGTATGACCCGATGAGCGCAACCCAGTACAGTGGCACGCTATACTTTGCCAACAGTTTGTACAGCAGCCCATCGTGCCACACCCTGTCGAATGCCTTTTCCATGTCGAGCAGCAAAAGTGCTGTCGACTGTTTGTTAGTAAAACCCTTGTAGATGTCAGTGGCTATTTTCGCGGCTAACATGACGGTGCCATGTTGCCCGCGAAAGCCAAATTGCTCGTTCGGAAGTATATTGAGCTCTTCTACTATCCTGTTAACCCTCGACTAGATAAGCCTTTCAGCTACCTTCCCGAGGGTGCTCAACAGGGATATAGGGCGGTAAGAGGATGGCAGGGTTTGGCCTTTTCCCGGTTTAAGGAAATTAATGACGCACGCTACCTTCCAGGATCGAGGGAAATGTTGCAGTCGAATTACTGCGTTAACTATATGCATTAGCTGGATAAGTGTTTTCTTGGGTACGTTTTTCAGGACTATATTCGGAATGTTGTCCGAGCCGGGAGCTTTATTTCTTGGAAGATGACTGAGTATTTTGCGGATTTCCGCTGGCGTTATCCTCATCTTGTCAAGCACTGACGGGGGGATAGGATATTGACGTTGATTAAACATATTTACGGCCGCGCTAATGCGTTCCTGCTCGGGCAGGATGTCGGGCGCCTCAATGTAGACGCCTTCCAAGTAATCCGCGAAGGCCTCCGTTTTTTCCCTGCTCATCAGTTATGTCAAGGTCGCGATGCCTAATTGCAGGAATTTGCGTCATGCCTCCGCGGACTCGCTTGGCCAACTTCCACAATGAGCCTTCCTCCCTGTTGATGGTATTTATGTAAGCCATCCACGCATTGTTACGGTGTTCCCGGATTTTCATACTTATTTCCTCCGTCAGTGCGTTGATTTGAGCGGTGCCATGTCTAGTCCGGGTTCTCTGCCATCTTCGTCGGAAGCGATTTCTATGGTGCAGAGTGACTCCAGGACACATGACATCATGGATACTTATTTATTTATTTATTTACTTGGCAAGTACACTACAGAATTTCAAAATATTCCAAATGGTACACAACATAATTATTATAAAAATATCCACTTTGCTGAAAATGTACATAAAATTTTAAAAGAACAATAACTATCGAGATAAGATCTTCTTTTTAAAGCTCAAGAATGAACAGCCAAACAAATCACAGTCATTAATATCATCATTATAGACCTTCACAAGTCGATCAGATATTCATCTAAAACCATAATTTGTGCGATGTGGTCTCTCATAAAATAATTTTCTGTGGCGGGTAGATCTTGCTGGTATTTTGAAAAAGATATTAGATAAAAGCATACTGCTGTCAATGTGCCCGTTAATTAATTTAAATAGAAAAAATAACATTGCATTTTGTCTTCTTTTTTCCAAGGAATCCAAGCCCACCAACTGGGATCTGACGTTATATGGAATATCTCTATACGGAAATCTATGCTTGTACAAAATAAATTTGCGAAACTTATTTTGTACATTTTCAAGCCGTTTAATGTGGGAGTTATAATAGGGTGACCACACCACACAGTTATATTCTAAAATACTACGAACTAAACAATAATATAAACTTTTTATGGCTTTAGTATCATTAATATTATCGCAGTTTCTCCTAATAAAACCTAGCATTCTAAAGCCCTTCAAAATAATGTTATCAAGATGAGTGTTAAAATTCAATTCCTGGTCAAATGTAACACCCAGGTCATTAAAAGTAACAACTTCATCCAAGAAATGACCATTCAAAATATAACTAGAACGAATAGGAACTTTACGACGTTGAAAACTTAGGAATTAATATTTTGTGGAATTTAGTCTTAAAAAATTATCGCTACACCATGCGCTGAAGTTGTGAAGGTCAGACTGAATCATCTGACAGTCCTCCACCTTATCAACAACACGAAAGAACTTTAAATCGTCGGCATAGAGAAGACACTCGCAGTGTTCAAACGCGGACACAACATCGTTCACAAACAGTAAAAACAGAACTGGACCGAGATGAGAACCCTGTGGGACTCCAGATGGCACTTCAATCTCACGCCAGGTAACCCCGCACAATCTTACCCTCTGAGTTCGGTTGCTGAGATAGGATTTAATCCAGTGAAAGTAAGCGCCACACACTCCCAGAACTTCAAGTTTGTTCAGGAGTAAATCATGGGATACACTGTCAAACGCTTTTGACATGTCGGTGTATATAACGTCGACTTGAAAACCCTTCTCAATATTTTCACTAAGATAGTCCTGGAATCCGGCCAAATTAGTGGTAGTTGACCTACTCTTGTAAAATCCATGTTGTTTAGGACTTATATAGTGCTTGTAAGTGTTAAATATTTCATCTGTTATTATAGATTCGAATATCTTCGGAATGATTGAGAGCAGAGAAATGCCTCTATAGTTACCAATGTCATTCTTGGAGCCACTTTTGAAGATGGGGAAAAGAGTTGACTGCTTCCAAATAGTTGGGAACCAAGAATTATCAAACGACTCCCGAAAGATTATTTGAAGTGGCTTGGCCAATGCCGATGCACACCTCTTCAGAAAAAAGGGAGTAAGTCCATCAGGACCAGCACCCTTTCTGGCATCCAATGAATTCATCTTCTCCAGGATCTCTTCGACCGTGAAATTGTGCCCTGACAAAACACTATAAATATTCTCCGGAACATCAGGTATTCCCGGAGAAATCGGTGTCACATGACTCAAAATGGTCAGCAAATGCATTGGTAATGTCTTGGGCTGTTCTTCTTGCATGACCCTGGTATTCCAAATACTTAGGAATGCCACTATCCTTCCGTAAGCTGTTGATGTACGACCAAAAGTACTTAATATTAGATGGTATCATCTGTTCTGTATTTGTTACAAACAGCAAGTAGCAGAGATCAATCAAATAATTTGTTTCCCTCCTAACACCAGTGTATCTTTCATAATCATGTGGTTGGCCAGATCTTTTGTATTTTTTGTACAGTCTGTTCTTGATAGATATTAGTTTTTTCAGCTCGGGACTGTACCAGGTTGGAAATTTTTCATGTGTAATAATTTTGGTTGGAACAAATTGGTCGATTACTACAGCGACTACCTCATAAAATTTCTGGACTATGTCATCAACATTATCCAAATGGAGAATATTATCCCATTCGACCGACGAAAGATAATGTTGAATACTGTCAATACGCTGGATATTCAAAGTTAGTTGATCTACCTCGTTTTCAGGCTCCTGGACAGTGGCTATTTGTTCAGGGACGACAGTCAACTCGTTGAGCCTAGCTCGGAACTCCCTCCAATCAGTATTCCTGTACGAAATGACGGTGTAATTTTCCACAGGGACCCTGCGGTACAGGCCAATCCTGATCGGAAGGTGGTCCGAGTTTTGGTCGTTAAGCTCCTGTAATTGTGTAGTTTGTATCGCTCCCCTAGTAATAGCGACGTCCAGGAACGAGGGACTACGAAGAAAGGTGGGATTTGGAGTTCGGTGATAGGACATTTCCAGATCATTTTCGATTATCCTCTTGAATAATCTACCCTTGGAGTTAGTTACGTCGCTCCAAAATACTGCGATTGACGTCACAAGCAAACACGTGCGTGGATCTTGCGTCTGCGATTCGGCAGCCCGGTTTCAGTGCAGGATATGTTTTTTTTTTAATATTATAGCCGAGTTCGGTAATCCTGTCAGAGATGTGACGGATTTTTTGTCACGTAACCACAGATCGGACGGAGTAATCTGGAATAAACGAACAGTGTTGCCATTTAGGGCTACATGTCGGCAAAATTACGAGTTTTTGCCTTGATTGATTTTTTCATATTCGGAAATTTTCAGTTATCAAATGGAAAAATTAAAGGAATCAGTATAATATTATCATTAATACATACGCTTTATAACTCATTCCTGTCCTGTCCTGAGAGTCTTATATCTGAACGCACCATGGTGTTCTTTGGACTGTCAAGTTTCGGGGCTTCCTCGAAGCACGGCGCGCGGTGGTAAAATATTTTCGTTTTCACGCAACCGCAATCCAACATGTTATTGCTTATTGCAGCATTATACATTATTCATTTGCATCGGCAAAGGAAATAGGCATCTTATCTTATTATTATTTTTATTTTTTATCAAGTGCTACCCTGTTACATCTCTGTGTCAGTTACTGGTTACACTAAAATGAGTGATATTACGAAATACGAAAATATTGTTCCATTTATATTTATTTATTTATTTTTTCAATATTAATAAAGTTGAGAAATAAAGCTTGTTTTTATTTGTTCTTCAAAAAAAGATAAGAATGTACTTAATATTGACAGTTTACTGCCTTGAATATTATCAAAGAAGATATGGCGACAAAATGACGACTTTTCATACCAGTCTGTGGCGACTTTTTACTTTGTCTCTCTGGCAACACTGTAAACGAACGGTATAGATGGGTACAGATCGTTATCAAGTCAAAGGTGTCAAACGCCATTCTGCATTCTGCTCTGGATTTCATTTCAGAGACTAAAAATTCATGATACAGGCTGAGTTCTTTCATTTTAAAACAAAATACTTAGCAACATCTGAAATATATTTATGAATAAAACAGATCAAGAAACAACTTTGAACGTAAACTTACTTAACCTCACAAATTCAGATTGCTCGCTTTCATCGGTCAAAATTCTCCGAGCAAAAAGA
This sequence comes from Pissodes strobi, assembly GCA_016904865.1. Taxonomy (NCBI): domain Eukaryota; kingdom Metazoa; phylum Arthropoda; class Insecta; order Coleoptera; family Curculionidae; genus Pissodes; species Pissodes strobi. The sequence goes on along the minus strand of MU183866.1, from coordinate 155,144 downwards.
TCGTCGTCGGGTCACTCCGATTTTAATTACCGAACGGTTGTGATTTATTTCCCCTACATCTAGATGTCATAAACGAAAGATTCAGATTAATCCGATCGATCTTATGTGTAAAATAGTTATTTATGCAACAAGTGTGTAAAGTGAATCTTTTTTTATGAATGGGAATATTGTCGCATGAGCCATAGGCGAATGCGACAATCCCATGAATAAAAAAAGGGTACTTTACACATGAGTAGCATACAAAATTTTTCTACTATCGAAAAATATATGAAAAAATTAAAATAATGTTATATTACTTTACGCACTAGTGCGTAAAATAAATTGTTTTACGCACTAGTGCGTAAAATATATTATTTTACGCACGGCCCTAAACGTCAAAAAATATGTCAGTAAACGTCAAAAAAATATGTCAGCTTTACTTTACGCACTAGTGCGTAAAATAACTTACTTTACGCACTGCACATTAAAAAGGCCTATTTCACGAATCTTAGTGAGTGCGTAAAGTGAGTATTTTACGCACGGTAGTAGAAAAATTTTTTTTCTCCATTTTGGGCATGCCACTGGTTAGTTCTTGTTAGTTGCGCCCTCGCAGTGAGCAAGGCAAGCGGAGGAACATGCGTGAAGTATAATATTAGACATTTTTGTCAACAATGTAATGCGCGCGCAACTCTGAAGCCCTCTGATGTGGTACGGGCAACGATACGTCATTCAATTCATTCTCTAGTTGCCCACTTACCTCTTATATATTTATCTATGGTCGCTACCCCTACTCCCCTACTACCTTACCTACTACTCAATCCAGTAGTGTCTAGTACTGTACACTCTTCGCCATTCATTAAAATGTCATCCCGGATATCAGCCCTTATAAAAAATGTGAAAGAAATGGTATTTTAATATAAAATGGCAACGCAAAAGCCGAGCTTATGGGCTGATCACTTAATAAATCGATTTGGGGACCAGGTAAGTGCTTTTCTTGTATTGTTTTCATGCAAATTTGGCCAGATGATACTACCCAGGCCCATAACTAATCAATATTTACATTATGCTTCATCATTCAATTCCGATTCTATTCGGAGATGCATGTTATATCTCCAATATCTATCATGCATCGGTATATTTATTTATCTATTATTTTAGTTACCTTGTCGAATTGGTCCTCAAACAAGTCATACAACTATAAATCAAGAACAAAACAAAACCTGCATTATTCAAATATCCAGGCACAAATTTTCATTAGTACTAGATGGTTTTGTTAAAGTCATTAAAAAAGTAAATGAAACAGTAAGTTACTTTTAATTTAGTACATTACACTAAACATATTGGCAGTTAAGGAATTATTTATAGTCCAGGAGGCACTGACGATTTTCGGTACTTATTCCCTCAGTCAGCAAACATGCATAGAATTTTTCAGTTAGGAATTTTGCGCAAAATTCATATACATTTGGGGGGGGGGGTTCCGATGGGTTGAGGCGGAAAATATGCGTCAGAAAATATGAATACACTGCCCCTTTTTTCCATTGATAAAAATAGTCCTAGTAGTAGGAGGTATACTGAAGTTAAGAAAAAAAAATAGTCTGGTAGGTGAAAATCTGAAAAGTTTTCATCAAAAAAACTATCTTCAATTTTGCAGTCATTAAAATTTATCAGATAGATGGTTGCCATGGTAACCGACTTGTCAACGTCAATTGTTAATTTTTTTTAATCTTTACCTATATATCAAATCTCTAAGTCGTACAATTGACGAATTATGACGATTTTTTACTTTTTTTTTTGTTACCATAGCAACCAATTTTTTAGTATCAAATTAGGCTTCATAAACAATCTTAAGTACCATACTATTTCTTTTATTAGCAATATACATATTATTAATTGGTTGCCATGGTATCCGACTTGTCAACATCAATTGTTAATTTTTTTTAAATCTTTACCTAAATACCAAATATCAAATCTCTAAGTCGCACGATTGATGAATTATGACGATTTTTTACTTTTTTTGGTTACCATAGGAACCAATTTTTTAGTATCAAATTAGTCTTCATAAACAATCCTAAGTACCATACTATATCTTTTATTAGTGATATGCATATTATTAATTGGTTGCCATGGTAACCGACTTGTCAACGTCAATCGTTAACTTTTTTTAATCTTTACCTAAATACCAAATATCAAATCTTTAAGTCGTACAATTGACGAGTTATAACGTTTTTTTCCTTTTTTTTTGGTTGCCATACCAACCAATTTTTTAGTATCAAATTAGGCTTCATAAACAATCCTAAGTACCATACCCATATCGGGTAAATCTATTTTGCTGATCAGTATTTGCTGATCAGTAGAACTTGCAAATCTGATGGTAACTGTACAGAAACGAATAACTTATTCAAGTGGGGTCACTCATCAGGGGTGCGGTCAATACAGAATAGCATTATTACATGACCGCGTCTGACCGCCCCCTCCTGCCGCCCCAATATCGAAAAATTGAAAGATACAACTGATTTTTTGACAGATTTCATGAGGTCACTAATCAGGGGTGCGGTCAACACAGAATAACATCATTCCATCATGACCGCCCCCTCCTACCGCCCCAATATCGAAAAATTGAAATATACATCTGAATTTTGGGCAGATTTGATGCGGTCAATCATCAGGGTGCGGTCAAGACAGAATAACATTATTACATCATGACCGCGTCTGGCCGCCCCCACCCGTGATGAGTGACCGCATGAAATCTGTCAAAAAATCAGTTGCATATTTAAGTTTTTTGATATTGGGGCGGCAGGAGGGTGCGGTCACGATGTAATAATGTTGTTCTGTGTTGTATGTGACCGCACCCCTGATATGTAACCGCATGAAACCTGTCAAAAATTCAGTTGCATATGTCAATTTTTCGATATTGATGACCGCATGAAATCTGCCAAAAAATCAGTTGTATATTTCAATTTTTCGATATTGGGGCGGCAGGAGGGGGCGGTCAGAT
>MU183866.1:135145-151953 GCA_016904865.1 Pissodes strobi | reverse complement strand
GAATAATGTTATTCTGTGTTGACCGCACCCCTGATGAGTGACCGCATCAAATCTGCCTAAAAATCAGCTGTATATTTCAATTTTACCAAATTGGGGCGGCAGGTGGGGGCGGTCAGAGGCGGTTATGCTGTAAAAATGTTTTATTGGGTTGACAGCAGCTCTGTGGAGTGACCGCACTTCAATAAGTTATTCCCTACCGTAAAATTAAATTATAACATTTTGCTGATCAGCAAAATAGGTACACCCTACTATATCTTTTATTAGTGTTATACATATTATTAATTGGTTGCTATGGTAACCATGTTGTCAACAAAAAATGCTGACATACTTTCACCCCTACTTATAAATTAGTCTCTAAATTTTACCTAATCACCTAATCATGGCCATTTTTATTTTTTTTTTGGTTACCATAGCAACCAAGCAACCATAGCGACCAATTTTTCAATATTTTCAATCAATTCTTTCCAATATTAATCCTTAAGGAATTTAGGCTATATTATTTTTCGGTTGCCATTAGTGATCGGCCGATATGCTTTTTTTTGCCGATACCGATAATCGGCCGATACCGATATTTGAGTTGCCGATACCGATAAAATATCGGCATCGGCACGAAATTTTAAAACATTGATATAACAATTATTTAATATTAATAATATAGTATTTAATATACATACATACTAGGGTAAGTAAAACATCTAAATAGTGGCAAATTTGCAAACATTAGAGAGATCCGCCAGCACCGCATTTTTCTTTTTGGAAGTCATATGAGAAAGGTTTGTAAGTGAACCATCAAAAAAAAGTAAAGGTATTGAAACAAATTAGAAAAACTGGAAAGGAAGGAAATTAGTTTGTACCTATCAACTTCCGTAATTGACAGAAATGAATCTCCATTTGAATGGTGGGATTTCAATAAAAAGCATATGCCTTTACTTAAAAATCAAGCAGATATTTTTTATTTGCCCCTTCTGCAAGCGTCTTTAGTGAGCAAATTTTCTCCGATGCTGGCAACATTTGTTGTATTAGAAGAAATAGATTGATCCCTGAGTGTGCTGATATCCTGATCTTTTTGCATCGCAATTTGAAAAAGTTAAATTTTGATTACTAGTTAGTAGTTTATACGACATTCCGTCATAAATAATCGCATGTATCAAACTTTTATTTTTGTCATTTCCTGTTTAGTGTAGAGGAATTGTATAAGTGCACTTTATTTGCAATGTTAAATTCTTGATGCTGTGTTATTTAAAATAATAAAAATTTATTTAAAAGTAATTTGATTGTTTTTTTGTTTTATTACAAGAAATTATAATACTAGATTTGTATTTCAAAATAAATAAAATAAAATTGCTTTAATTTAAAAAATGCCGATATTTATCGGCAAAATTTTGCCGATACCGATTATCGGCAAAATTTGCCGATATTTATATATATTTAACGTATACACATTTACAGGATATTTATACATAAGCAACCTAGTCTAATATAACTTTCTTAGCTATATCTTTAAATCTGTCTTTAGATACACAAAAAAAGTTCAGCCTATCATAGTAAGTATTCACATTAATGCACATTCTGTTAACTGGGTTGTACATAAAGTAGAGAGTTCGACATTGAGTTAGATGCATTAGAGGAATATTACGTGTTCTATATGCCGATACGATACCGATACACCGATATTTATATCGGTATCGGCCGATCACTAGTTGCCATTGTAACCAATTTTAGTCAGCACAAACCGTTAACATTTCATCACCCATACCCACATACCAAAGATCAAGTCTTCAAATCGTATAATTATTACTAAAATATATAAATTGAATTTTTTTTTTAGTTGCCATAACAACCCATTTTTCAAGAAAAAAAAATGAGCAAGTCTGCTAGTACTCGAGAGTGATGTGTAAACATATCCTATAATGACATCGGTTGTAAAAAAAATGACAACAGCACGTTGTGTTGTACTGTTATTTCCCAATTTAAAGGTGGTGATCAGGACCAGGCAGCAAACTATAGACCAATTGCTCTCTTACCCACTTTATCAAAAATTGTGGAAAGATTGGTCAAAAAGCGAGTTGCGGGGTTTCTGGGTAGGCACGGAGTGTTGGCTTCCAGGCGGGGAGGAGTACGAGTGATGCAATATTCTCGTTTCTTGAAAATTTGTATATGAGTCTTAATGAAGGGGAAGTGGCTACGGCAGTTTTTAAGCTTTAAGCTTGCCCTTTATAGATTCAGGGGTAGGACGCATGATTGGTTTGGATCATATCTGTCGCATCGAAGACAGAATGTTTCTTTTGGTGTCTGTGTTTCGGATCTTCATGGGTTGGAATATGGCGTGCCACAGTGCTTTGTTCTGGGTCCCGTTCTGTTCTTGCTGTACGTGAATGATTTTGCAGATCTTGACGTGCATGGTAAGTTTACTCTGTTTGCAGATGACGCCACAATATTGTGGCATGATAGAAATACCAATAGATTAAAGGATACTTTTAATTTCCATTATATATCAAAACGTTAGAGGTCTTAAAACAAAACTTAAGGACTTCTTTCTCTCTGTTTTAACTGAATCATACTCGATTATTGCACTTACTGAAACCTGGTTGGATCCAACCATCCAAGATGCTGAATTCTTCGATCAAAGATATGTTGTGTACAGGACTGACAGAAACAGTGATAACAGTGCGAAAAGTTCTGGAGGTGGAGTTCTCCTGGCGGTGGACCGTCGTTTGAAGTCGCACCGACTTCCAGTTACCAATCCAACGCTTGAAGAAACGTGGGTATCGGTTAAGTGCGGTGATTTGACCTACTGTGTTGGGTGTGTTTACATTCCTTCATATGTAAGCATATCATACTTAGAGAATCATCTCAAATCTGTTTCATCTGCATGTAAAGATTTTGATAATGTGTTTGTGATGGGTGATTACAACTTATCGGGTATCTCATGGTCAATTCTTGATTTGTGTTTTGCAAATTTCAATATTGTCTCAATCAATAAATGTTTAGGACTAGTTAAGTGTGATTTGTACCATCCAGCTTTAGAAATAATTGTTGAGTCTAAAAATACCAAATACTTAGAGCATTCAAATACTTACTTTTACGACTTTAATTCTGCTAACTTTAACTTAATAAATAATCACCTTTTATCCGTCAATTGGTCTGATATTATGGATGAAAACTTAGAAGTAACTGTAAGTAATTTTTATAGTGTTCTTTTTGACTGTTTTGATATGTATGTACTCATTAAACAGCACCATTCAAGCAACTTTCCATTATGGTTTTCACACGAATTAAAAGCTCTTATTATTAAAAAGAAGACTGCTCATAAAACTTACAAACTATCAGGCCTCCCAGCTGATTATTGTACTTTCGACTTATTGCGTAGGCAGTGCAAAACTTTGACTGATGAATGTTATAAAAGGTACATAACTGAAGCAGAATATAGCATTAATGATAATCCTAAAACCTTTTGGAAATTTGTGCATTCTCAGACCAACCATGGATCTATTCCTTCAGTGATGTCTCTTGATGCGGAAAGTGCATCAAATGGTATTGAAATAGCCAACTTATTTGCAGACTTTTTTGCATCAGTATATAATCCAATCGATGTCTCAAAACAAGACCAAAGCACTTACAAAAATTATGAATCTTCTCACATTTCCAAGGTCTCCTTGAACGCTGTTGATATTGAGAAATCGTTGAATGATTTAGACGTCACTGTGGGTCCGGGTCCTGATGGGGTTCCTAACAAGGTGCTCAAATACTGTTCATCTTCATTGTATCTTCCTTTATACCATATTTTTCAAAAATCTTTGAGCTCTGGCATCTTTCCTGAGGTCTGGAAATTGTCATATATATGTCCTATCTTTAAATCTGGCTCAAAGAACGATGTCAAAAACTACAGACCAATTAGTATCTTATCAGCTATACCTAAACTGTGTGAACACTGTATTGAGACAATTTTAGCCGAGGTTTTTACCAATATTATTACAACCTTACAACATGGATTTATTTCGGGTCGTTCTGTAGATACTAATTTATTTCTTTTCATTAATTATATAAACGAATGTTTTGCAAATGGCACAGAGGTACATGCAATTTACACAGACTTCAGTAAAGCTTTTGACAAAGTCATAAAATTCTATTAAATAAGCTTTCTCATTATGGTATATCGGGACCTTTGCTTTCATGGTTAGAGTCGTATTTATCTAATAGAAAACAGCAGGTGAAGTTAAATGGTTTTTTATCTAGAGTCATTGAGGTTACTTCTGGTGTGCCTCAGGGTTCGCATCTGGGTCCTCTCTTGTTTTGTCTATTTATTAATGACTTAATTGATTTAATAACATCCTTTATCCTGCTGTTTGCTGATGATTTGAAATTTTATCGTCAAATAAAATCTTTACAAGACCTAATTATATTACAAACTGATAATACAATTTCCAATTGGTCTTAAAAACAACATGTATCTAAATGTGTCCAAGTGTTATTTTATGCGCTTTAGCAGATTAATGGAACCAATACAGGCTCAATATATTGTCAATACTACCACTCTTTCTGAAGTATCTGTAGTCAAAGATCTTGGTGTTTACCTTGACACAAAGCTTACGTTTACGGATCACTTTGACAGTATCATTGGGAGGGCTAATAGAATGCTTGGATTCATTAAAAGAGGTAGTGGGGATTTTATGAATATACTTGCAGTCAAAACTTTGTACACTTCTTTGGTCCGATCACTGTTAGAATTCTCAAACATTGTTTGGTCACCATATTATCAGGTACATGCAAACCGCCTAGAGATGGTACAATACAAATTTATTAAATATTGTAAATACAAATTACTGTGTCAAGGTATTTTACTTAATGTTGAGCAAACTATGATATACCTTGATATTCCTGAGCTCAGCAAAAGAAGAGAATATTATGATGTCTGTTTTGCTTTTAATGTTCTTAATGGCTTCATTAAAAGCCCTGAATGCTTGTCTTTATTTGGGCCTTCATGTCCCAGCTCGACAGACTCGTAATAATTCTCTTCTTCATATACCCAACTGTCATACATGGTATATGTTGTTTAGCCCAATAAATAGAATTTCAATGCACATAAATAAACATTGTGAACATATTGATGTTTTTGATACTAGTAAATCTAGGTTTAAATTTTTAGTTCGTAAGAAAATCTTAGGATAAGAATTTTTCTGTAATACTTTAAAATGTTACTAACGTTTATAATAAATAAATAAAATAAATTGCAACTTAAAAAAGATTAAGACCTGGTGTGACGCCAATAGGCTTTCTTTAAATGTATCGAAAACCAGTGTTATGTCGTTTGGCAGTGAACTTGGGGAGATTCATATGGGTGATGGCTTGCTGAAAAACGTTACTGACAACAAGTTCTTGGGACTGTGCATCGATGACCGGCTTAAATTTGAGTGTCATATTGGTTCCTAAGATCACGATTGGCTTCAAATTGTTACGCCATCAGATCCAATCTCTGACAAATTTAGCCCTAATACAGTCAGATCCTCTTACTTCGCTCTAATCGAATCTCATTTGCGGTACGGAATTTGTTTCTGGGGTTCATGTTCGGGGCAATTATTTCAGAGTGTGTTTGTTCTGCAGAAGAGAGCTGTAAGGTATATGTTTAAGGCCGGGGTGCGTGAGTATTGTAGACCTTTATTTTTGGAGCATGGAATTCTGACTTTGCCCTCCTTGTTCATTTTGGATACGGTATGTTTGATTTATAAAAAGCACAAGCCTCAATTGGTAACTAACCATGCATACGAGTTAAGGGACCCACACAAAATTTCACTTCCAATACCCACATCCTCTAAAATTAGAAACTCGCTAATATTTAATAGCAAGAAACTGTATAACCACCTGCCCCAAGGGATTAGACAGATACCTAATCTAACGAAATTTAAGAAAACACTTAAGAAGCTACTGTGTGCGAGAGCTTACTATGGTGTGGATGAGTCCTTGAAAGATGTATTTTAATTATTGTACTGTTTGGTTTTTGACACTGTGTTTTTATGTTGTCTTGTCTGTAAACATTTTATGCTTTTGATAATTATGTCATTCTTTTTTGCTATTTTAAATTAGAAATTAGTGTGTAAGAATAGTCTGTAATTACTTACGTATTGATTAAGTTGTTTGCACTGATTGGCAGTAGGTTTTAGTTAGTAGTCCATAGGTTTACTTTACCTTTTTTTTCCTCAGCTCTGTCAATGAATTTTGTTCGAGACAATAAAGCATTTTGAATTTGAATTTGTTCCCAAGCGGGCACCCATCCAAGTAATAACCACGCCCGACGTTGCTTAACTACAGTGAGCTGGCGAAGTGGTATTTTCAAGTACTGAACGTGCTATGGCCATTACCCATACATTTTAGCTTGTACATAGAATAAAAACAAACACATTCGCATTTATAATATTAGGATTCTTTAATAATACTTATTAGCAGCTTCAGAGTGGATTAATTCAATGCACAAATTCGACACGAAAATCTAATGCCACCAGGAATAACATCAACATTACCTAGTAATCGTGGGCCGACATCCTTTGATTTGGGAAAGTCAATAATTAACTTTTGCAAATTTTAGAAGACGGCTATGACAAAATTGTTTAAACGTCTGGGCATCTGAATAATACTTTTGACAGTTCGTTTAATTTAAAATAATAATATGCTTTTTTATCGTTGAAAATCCGTTTAAAAACGATTTTAAATGGCAAAATTGTATAAAAATCCGAAAATTCAGACTTGTTTAGGCCGATAGCCGTGGCTTCGGACGAATTTGTCGTGGATTTTGAAGCGAAAATTCATTTTAAATTCAACCGTTTATTAAAAATAAGCTGTGCTATAGATCCAAATACACTGCGAATATAATAATTCAAAAATAATACTTTTAACGGTTCGTTTAATTTAAAATATGCTTTTTTATCGTCTAAAATCCGTTTAAAACGATTTTAAGTGGCAAATTGTATGTAAAATCGCCCTAGCGGCTAGAATTGGTTTGCGCATTTCCGTCCCATTTGCCGAGATTTACCCTCATAGCGCCGCGTAAGATGTTTACACATCAATAACTATTTTTTTTATTCACCCCTGTGGTATATGGGCATCTTAAATAATAAATAATTATTCGAAGAAAAACCCACAATTTTTTCATTAAAAAAAATGTTTCCGCTATAGGATTCGAACCTTCATCCGAAAAATAATAAAAATTTATTTTTTTTTATTTTTTTTTATTTATTGAAGAAAAAAAAATATCATTACAATATCAGTTATTTTATATCGTTATAAGTATAAAATATAAAATTCAAAATTTAAAATTCTCCGGCCCCTAAACAGCTTTTACTGGTATCGGAGCACTTTCTAAAATTAGATAGACGTAAATGTATATATTTATAAAACACGAAATTAAATTATTTTTGAGATAAAATGTTACAAACATAAGCTCCATAATAAAATATCCTAGCCACTGAAACACCTGACAATAACAATAACACATTATAATGTCTACTTCAGACCTAAATGTTGTTTAACACTTAATAAATCTTCTGCATGGAAGTTGTTTTATTTCTATGGGTATTCATTAAAACTGTGAATTGCCTGTGATATGGGATTCATAGTGCCACGATTTGTTCGCACATTTGTGAGGTAGGTGTATGTTGGTTCTAGTTCTGGTCTCATGGTTATGAATTACATCATTTGTAATTAATTCAATATTAGACTTTAATAAACCAGTTTGAATTTTATACACCAGCTGCTTACACCTCTCAAATGTTAGAATTAAAGAAATAGGATCATAAGACAAATTGTTATACAAAATCTCTGTGTGTGTTCTATAGTCAAGGTTAGGAGTGTTTTAATGACTTTATTTTGCAAAACTTGAATCCTTTTAAAGTTTGAAGAACTGCAAGATCCAAATCAATCATATCTTAAATTCGACAGTACATATGCATTGTATATCAGGTTTTTGTTTTTGGCATTTAGAAACTCCTTAATTTTATGAATGGCTCCCATCATTGACGTTATTTTATTTATTATTTCCTGTATATGATCACCCCAGTTTAATTTTTCATCTACTACCAAACCCAAGTATTTAGTTATTGATACTTTTTGAATTCCATAATTATTTATTTGTATTTCCAGATCATTAATGTCAAGTGAGTTTTTTTGTTTAAAGTGCATATAAGTCGTTTTTCCTTCATTGAGTCTAAGACCATTCTGTAAAAGCTAATTGTATATTCTCAAATCTGTATTCACCATGTTTTGCAGAATTGTAGTGTTTTCATGTCTGTACAACAATACCATATCATCAGCAAACATGAAGTATCAACTACTCAGCCTTACCTCACCCAATGATAGCATGTATAATGAAAATAGAAGAGGGCCAAGGACTGATCCCTGTGGCACACCTGATTTACTTATTACCTTTTGACTTTCAATATCATTTATGCATACATAATTTTGTCTACCAGTGAGATATGTTTTTAACGAGCAAAAAGCATTGCCCCTCATCCCCATCATTTCCAATTTAGAAAGCAAAACCAAATGATCAACAACATCAAAAGCCTTTTTTTAAGTCGATGTATATAGCTAGAACATGGTCTGCCTTGTCCAGATAAGTATTTATAAAGTTAATAAAATCTGTAGTGGCACTCAATGTACTGCTATTTTTGATGAAACCGTATTGGTATTTATCAAGTTCTATGGTTTGGGACAAAAAACCTAATATCCTTTTATGTATGACCATCTCTACAATCTTTGGAAAGGTACTTATTACTGTTATGGGCCTATAGTTCTGAGTCTTAAATTGGTCTCCAGGCTTATAAATAGGACTTATTCTACCCAATTTCAAAGATTCTGGAAAAATGCCACCTATTATTAAGTTCTTGATTAATCCTACCAGAATAGGAACGACTACATTTTTAATAGAAATTAAATTCTTGACCGTGATTCTGTCATAGCCTGGGGATGATTGCTTTTTTAAATTGTCAATTATATTTGAAATTTCTTGTATATCTGTTGGATTCATGAAGATTGAGTGTTCATTAAAAATTTCCCCAGTTATGACATTATCATTCATGCTCAGCCTTTCTAAAGCCACCGAATCCGATATGCTTTTTCCCATCCCCGAAAAATAATCAGAATCAGCAAAGATATTAGTAATTTGTTGTTGGCCATTTATTATATAACCCTCATGCTCAATTGTTTTAATATGGTTTGATTTTGTTGGATTCATATGTGTGTTGATGACCATCCACTGCTTTTGATAATTATTACCTGCATGATTCCATTCATTTTCAAAAAATCTGGTTTTTAAGTTTCTTTTTTTCTGTGTCACTGTATTTTTAGTTTGATTAAATACCCTTAGGAGTTCAACATTATTAGGTTGACTTTGTTTCATTTTATACAGTTTATTTCTTTTTTTTATAAGTTCAAGAAATTCCCGAGTAACCCAAACATTGCCCTCTTTTTGTTTAATTACCTTTGTTTGAGTTGCATAAGATTTTGCCATTTGTACTGTATTTACTAGAGTTTCTATTGAGTTAACATTGTTGGTGGAAGTCAATTCTTCAAACTTACTTTGAAATTTAGAAGAGTTCAAAATTTCAACATGCCTCACTACCTTAGGTGTAAAAGTTTTTACCAGCTGAAGAATCTTTATATAAAGTTGTCTATGGTCACCTATTGCATCATCCCCAACATTTACTTTACAATTTAAATTTTTATTTGTGAGTACATGGTCAATTAATGACTTTTGGTTTTTTGAAATTCTGATAGCATTGTTTACATGAATATTGCTTTCTATTTTAAACCCTAACAATTCAATTATGCCTTTATATTCAACAGTATCAGGGTTGATGGTCTCCAAAAGGTCAATATTAAAATCACCCACGACTATTGTTTTCCTCCGTTCCTTATGTAACATTTCATGAAATTTTTCTATAAAATCCCGAAAGATATATCTAGGTGGCCTATACAAAACACTTACGATTAGATTAAAATCACATACAAAAACACTAACAAAGTTAAGATTTTCCTCACCTTCAATTAAATCACAGATTTTAAAGCTTAATTCATCCCTAATATATACACGCCTCCTCCCTTTCCAGACCTGCAGGAATGTATTCCAGGTCTGGAAAGTGTGGTAGTATAATTGACAAAAATCCTTCATAAGTCAAAAACGGTAACAATTAGAGCAAAGGAACAAAACCACGTGTCTTACCGAATACTTTCATTTGACATAAAAAAAAAATAATTTTATCCTTGTTTACACGGACAAAAATGCCAAAAAAACCGTAACTTGTCCTGTTTTCACACCCTGTATATTAACCGATCGTAACCAAAATCAATAGGTTCCGATGGTTTGTGGACCTCTACCTCTATGCCAAATTTCAAGTCGCTATCTTCAAAATTGCGACCTGTAATCGATTTCATCACATACACACACACACACACACACCACCCACACACAGACAAAAAATTAAAAAAAAAAAATTTCGATTCCAAGTCGATAGGTATAAGTCCCAGAGCGGTCCGACGTACCGTTACGAAGTTTTTATCCCGATTGCCTATATTATAAATAAAGGCTTTCTAATAATGTCCTGAATTGCAGTGGCAGCTTGCTGGACATGATCTTTTCTGATTTTCAGTGTTCTGTGGATAGGGAGGACCAGCCACTTGTCACTGAAGATGCATATCATCCTGCTATTAATATTTTGTTGAGGCCTGCCAGTGGTTCTGATAACATGGTGTTCCGTTCTAATCCGGAAAGTCGTAAATATAACTTTCGCAAGGCAAACTTTCTTTGATGTAGCTTGGGCTTTTCTGTCTTCTTATTCAGATGTTAATCAGGCAGTTGACACCTTTTATGTGAAAGTTTATGAAATTTTTGATTTTGCCGTTTCTTTGTTTCACGGTACAAACATAAGTCTTCATATCCTGTATGGTATACTGGCGAAATTAGGAAATTGTTAGGTTTAAAGTCTACCAAACAAAAAATGGCTCCATACTAAGAGTCCTGCTGATTATGAGGATTTTAGGAGTATTAGGATGGTGGTTAAGGCAAATATTGATCTTGCCTATAAGAAGTATATCGTCGATGAAGTACTAATTCTTCGTAACCCACAGAAAATCAAATTTATGCTTTTGCGGCATTGTGTAGTGTAAGCCAAATGCTACAACTTCGCTAATACATTTTATGCCACAAAAAAATACTTCACTTAATATTTATGATATTTATATGTTTTCAGGCAATATCTCTTAACCCACAGTCAGTAGTATTTCTAATATATCGTATCCCACAAATATGTATGCACCAAGGTATATAACTCGTAATCCGATGACTTTTTATATGGACAGTACTCATACCAATTATTATAAAAATTCACCATTTATTGTTATGTGCAAATTATATAATCAAATTCGATCCCATTGTGATTTGTGGAATGTGGAGTCAATAGGCAGTCTTAAGCTAATACTTTCTCAGATTTGGAGTTAGCTATTAAAAAGTATCTGTTAAATCTAAAATTACCAGGTGTATGCAATACCTAAGCATTGTATTATTCTTTCTCTTTAGAAGCGTTTTGTGTGTCAGTTAAGTTTCACCTACTCTGTAAATGGATGTAAATCTGTTGAGTTTGTACTAAATAAATAAATAAATAAATAAATAACCGTCTTTGCAATCTATTACAATACCGCGTAAGCCTCTTCAGTCGCAGTAAGACCTGTTAGAGTTAGCTGTCTGTGAGTAAAGTTTTTATTGTTCATGTGTTTTTTTGGCATCGAACAGTATTTCATTGATTACATTTGTTCTGGGAGGAGAGCTTGAAATGTGGTAGGAATGTAAGATTGGTGATTTTTTTCTAGAGAAAGAAATTATCTTGCATTTAGAAATGTTTAATTCCATTCTATTTGTTAAGCACCATTCGGAAATTTTGTTGACTTCAAGTTGCATCAGTGAACAGTCATGAGCATTGGTGACTTTTCTAAAAATTTTCAAATCATCCGCGTAGAAAAGAAATTGACAATTGGTAAATATGTTGACAAGGTCATTAATGAATAAAAGAAATAAAATCGGCCCCAAGTGTGAACCTTGGGGTACGCCAGATGTCACTGTTACTTCCTTGGATATGGTTCCATTAATTTTAACGATTTGTGTTCGGTTTCGAAGGTAACTTGAAACCCACGACAGAAGAGGATCTAAAACGCCAAAAGATTCTAGTTTATTGCTCAGAATGTTATGATCTACTCTGTCGAAGGCCTTTTTAAAATCAAAATATATTTAGTCAACTTGGTTTCCAGAATCTACTACTGTTGACAAATAATGGGAGTAAATACTTAAGTTCGTCTGGCATGAACGTCCAGGTAGGAAGCCGTGCTGATGTTCTGAAAGACTGTTGTATAGATTTGACAAAAGTTCATCAACAACGGTAGACTCGAGAGCCTTGGCCATACAATCAAGGCTGGATATGGGTCGATAGTTGGTTACGTCCCCTCTGTTGCCGCACTTATATAGGCTGATCTATAGAAGGTGGGAAACTCACCTGAGCTAAGAGAAAGCTGAAATAGGTAACTAAGTGGGACTGCTAGAGTGGGACTACAGTTTTTAACGAAGATTGGTGGAATTTCATCTGGTCCTGCACCTTTTTTTTTGGTCTAATTTGATCAGTTTCTCAAACACGATGGCACTGTTAATATCCATTTTAGAAATAACAGTATTATTAAGAGAGCAAGAAGGGCTGTCAATGATTGTGGCATCAGACGTGGTAAATACGACTTGAAAAAATCTGCAAAAAAGTCTGCAATGACTTTAGGGTCACTAGAGTCGACCCCGTTAAATTCTAATTTTGCAGGAAAACCGGCAGTATTACGTTGAGATTTCAAGTAAGACCAAAACGCTTTCATGTTATTTAGAATGTGATTTTGTGTAGTGCAAATGAAGATATCATAATATTTTTTAATCGAGGTTTTCGACTGTGATCTTAGTGTTTTGTAATGGGACTCATCACAAGCCAATCTTGTACTCTTATACTTTTTAAATGCTTTGTTTTTATTATTAATCAGAGCAATCGTTCCCTTTGAGAAATAATGAGGGTATTTTAAAGTCAAGACTCTTGTTTTTGGGACGTATAGATGGATTGCGATGTTTAATTTATTTATTTATTAGTACAGTACACTACAGAAATTAAATTCCAAATGGTACATAAATAACAATTATTGTAAATTACAAGCTACAAGCGTAAACAACGTAATTAGACCTACAACTTAAACTTAAACAGTAAGTACAAAAACACAAGGCATCTGACTAGCAATCATTTAAGAATCATTAGGTTACCGAGATTAAAGTCGCCTTCAATTTTTTTTAAACGTTACCGTAGAACAGTCAAAATCGAGGGTGGCGGGAAGATATTTATTTAAATATTGCATTATTCGATTCAGTGTACTATTCCTGCCCACATCGGTACGACTTCTGTTCGTTGAAAAGATTTCAATAAGGCGCGTCATGTGTTGGCACTCGAAAAAATGAATTGCAAAAGATCGGAGCAATCTATGTTATTAGTTATAATTTTAAAGCCAAACAAAATAGTAAGAAGGATTCTTCGCTTCCCTAGGCTGTCCAGATTCAACATTAACAATCGCTGGTGATGTGACAAAGTACTCTTATCTATACCTAATTTATATAATAAGAAGTTCGCAAACTTAAGCTGAACGCGCTCAATTCGTTCAATATGAGTTTTATAATAAGGCGCCCAGATTATACAACAGTATTCCAGATGACTTCGGACTAGAAAATAATATAGTGACTTTAGAACTTCAATATTAGAGAATTCCCTGCAACGTCTCGTGCCATTTTAAAAGATTCGGACAAAATGTAGTTAATATGATTATTAAATCGCAATTCGCTGTCGAATAGAACTCCCAGGTCATTAATTACATTAACTAGAGGTAATGGAGTAATAATACAGTACAGGTGCTTTTTTCCTAGAAAAGGATATAACCTTACACTTTGAGGTATTCACTTCCATTTAGTTTGTTTTACACCAAGTAGCTAAAATGTCTATTGCATGTTGCAAGTTGAAGCATTCGTTAATATAACCTAATATAATATAAAATAGTGTAAAACATTTCTTGGGCGTTATTTATGTTATTGTAATGCATGAAACTCCAATCTATTATTTCCTAGTAGTCATTTAATTGATTGTAGTCTGCTTTATGAAAATTGTATTTAAAAAGTTGCAAGTCCGATGGATAATTTTCTAAAGCGTCTGTGCAGAAATCTATTATTAAGGCAGGATGATGAGAATCGACTTTAGTTAAAGGTGACCTATTTTGTCATATAGATATGTTCCAATAGTTTGAAAACACAAGGAACAAGGTCAATAAAAACATACACAGTCAAAAAGTATTTGTTTGCATTCATTGTTCGAGGTAAATATTCTCTCCACATCAGAGTAAGTATTGGTGGTAAGTAGATTAAGACAGGCGTCATGTTAAGCTTCAATTTTATCACATGTTTCGATCTCGACAAACGAATTCGTATAATTAGGTAAGTTAAAGTCTCCAATTAACAAAACTTCAGATGTAGGATAGTGGTCTAATATATAACATACTGATGTTGCAAAGTTCTCATAGACCTCGGCCTTGGAAGCTGGTGGCATATAGGTCGCCGCTATAATGTTGACGTTTCCATACCGCATGCTAACCCAGACTTGTTCAACATCATTGTCTGGTACTACACAGATCGATGACTCGAAGGATCGCTCAACAGCGATAAGGACGCCTCCACCTCTTAATTTATTTGATTGACTTGGATTTCTATCTCTTCTATATACAATATAGTTTGGGGGAAATAATACCTCACTTGCGATTCCATCGTTTAGCCGTCAGCACAATTATGTCATAAATACAGTTCAATACTCCATGCTGAAATTGTACCGTGTTAGTTCTCAGCCCTCAGAACGTTCTGATATGAAATTACGATATGTTTATTTGATGGGGTGGCATTTTTATAGAAATTTGTTGTGGGGGACGTGGCGTCAATTCTTTTGCGACCTACCGCTGACCGTCGTAGTCGTTGCCTAAAGGAAAATTTTGTGGGTTATATTCTTGATCGAACAATTCATCGCAGATAAAGTTGGATATCCTGCTCTTGATTTCATAACTTAGGAATCCATTGTGATTACGCTCATAAGCGGACATAAGGCTACCACAGGATAGGTAAGAACAATTAATGCTGCTCTGCTGCAAATGTTTTCTTATATCCAAATTGAAGTTATAAATAAAATTGTTGAGAACTCTTCTATTGCCACAGAAGGGAGGTGTGGCAATTATTAAGTTAGTTCTGATAGACATTTCGGAAATCGTGCCCCACCAAGAATCGCCGATGATTTTGCCTTGCAAAGCATTAACCATACCAGAGAACAGAATGATAATCATTTTTTGTGAAATTTTGACTCAGTGGAGCAAACCACTTGACAAGTGTTTCCGTCGACACTCTTGAGTCTGGGTACTGACAGTTTATGTCATACTTGCTACGACAAAGTAATTTGACAAGCAATCCAATTCCACTGACACAAGACTTTCCAAATAGGAGAATCTGATGCTTTGCTGTTTTGAAGGTGGAGGGAGATTTTATTTCATTCGAGCTAATGGCTGGTGAGTGTTCAGTTACAGTTTTGTTAACGCTAGCACACAATTCATTCTTCAGTTTCCTGATCTCGTCCTGATGGAGACTGTTCTGAACTGTCAGAGTCTCTATCGAAGTAAGAAGATTTTTCTTTAAAATATCAAGGTGATTTAATTAATTTTTGGCACTGTTTAGTTCGTTTCTGTATGTTCACTGCTTGGAACAAATTATTTTATTCTTGCTACACAACTAGGATGATAAGCGCCATGACATATGATACAAAAGTAACTACTGAGTTGCTTTGTTCGACAACAAGTAAATCCGACTTCAACCTTCTCGGTATCCATACCGGTTATCAACATAAAAATAATGTCAAAATCAGCTCCACTACGATGGGAATTATTCAAGGAACAGTGTGTTAATCATCATGCTAAGATGGACAAGCAAATCCGCTAGACTAAATTTGAGTTCTCGGCAGTATTTATTGTAGATAAGGAGTGGAATGTTGTTTATTTTTTTTTATATCAACAAAATCACTGATATCCATTGTTCTTCAGTCTTTTTCCCATTGCGACTCATTTTATGAAACTAACACGTTAAAGTTATAAATTTTGGATTCTAAAACTTATTTTGAACTCGACGATATTAAAAAATTATTTTATTTTGAACTAAATACCACATAAAAAGCACGCAAACACGGAGCATGTAGAATACAGTCGTACGATTACGAAATTGCTACATTTCTGGAAATAAATTAAATTATGGAAATAAATATAGTTGTGAGTAAATAATTTTTATTCTTAGAGGTAGGAGTTCCCAATCAGGGTACTTTACCAGTCAGCGCTGATCCAGCTATGGTTAAGTATAAAACAGTTGATAATATAATAATAGAAGAGAAGCAAACTGATACCAGCAAGTAATTTTTTTAGAACTATTTTACAGATAACTAACAGTATGTTATTTGAGCAGGGTACTTCAATCAAGATTGTTGTGAGCCTGAACTTGTAAAAAATATTATTTATGAATCTGACAATGACGGAATAGAGAGTTTACAAACTATTGATATCAATTCTCTTCCAATTATATTTGACGTAAATGCTGACGCTTGCTATACCATGCTAACAGTGACTCCAATACCTGAAATGCTTAACAAATTGGAAAAAAACTATTATGATAATAGTGAGAAGATATTTTG
>MU183866.1:84946-105145 GCA_016904865.1 Pissodes strobi | reverse complement strand
CGTCATCTTCCGCAATTGACAGCTCATGTCACGCACGATTATAGTTTTTTAGTAATATATGATGTTCACTGCAAATCAGTGACATACTAAATATTATAGGATAGAAATTCAACGGAAAATGGTGGGAAAGTTGTATATTCAAATCTAGAAAGATACTGAAATACATAGAAAATACTTGAATCGAAATATAAAAAATTATAGAGAATAAAGGACAACTGTCAAATCGATTGGTATCAATCGTTCCTGTTCATGTCGCTTCGATATCGATAGCAAATCAACTATCGGAACAATGGATAGTTTTATAAAGAGCTATCGATAGTCGAAACTAGTTTTTCCAAGGCAGGTGGTATCATGAGGAAGAAAAGAAACCGGCTTAAAGATAAAAATTTAGATACTTTGTTGTTCATGAATAACAATTTATTATTCAACCGATTTTTATGATCTTTGATTTGTTGGATTTGTCTCCGCCCAGAATAGCAGAATAACTATTAATATATCGGAAATCGGAAATATACAGTGTGTCCAAAAACTACGCAACCTATGGGAAATTTCTTTATTATAGGTTTCTCAGAAAATGCTATTCTTTATAAAAGTTGATGCTTGAAAAAAAATTAATTTTTACAATGCTAAATTAAGGATAAGTTATACAGCGTCCTTAAAACACACAAGCAATAAGATTTAAAAAAAATTGGTATATCGGAAAACCTTCTGCAGAAAAAAAAAAGTTCCTATTAAGTTGTTGCTGAGAAAATTAAGAACAAAATTAAGAAAAAGAGGGGTTTTTCGACATTTTTTCAATAATTGTCATGCATTTTCTCCGCATCAGTGCACTTTTGGAAGAAAATGGTATTTGACTTTTGTTTTTGCCTTAATAGGAACTTTATTTTTTCTGCAGAAGGTTTTCCGATATTCCCAAATTTTTGTTTTTTAACCTTAATTTTTGTATTTTTTAAATTGGTGCCCTGTATAACTTATCCTTAATTTAGCAGTG
Source organism: Pissodes strobi (assembly GCA_016904865.1). Classification (NCBI taxonomy): domain Eukaryota; kingdom Metazoa; phylum Arthropoda; class Insecta; order Coleoptera; family Curculionidae; genus Pissodes; species Pissodes strobi. The sequence goes on along the minus strand of MU183866.1, from coordinate 104,154 downwards.
TTAAAATTAGTTTTTTTTTCAGGCATCAACTTTTATCAGGAATAACATTTTCTGAGAAACTAATAATAAAGAAATTTCCCATATGTTGCATACTTTTTTGGATTTTTCCGCCTCAAAACGGAAATCGGATATATTGAAAAAGTCGGATTAGTTAAACCAATTATAACGCAAGAACGGCTGAACCGATTTTTATGATCTTTGCTTTGTTACATTTGTCTCCATCCCGAATAGGAGAATAACTATCAAAATATCAGAAAATGTATGCAGAAAATTAGTTTTTTAATAAACTGAGTTTGGAACTCCGCCATCTTCCGCAAATGACAGCTCACGTCACGCATGCTTATAGCTTTTTTGTAATAATTGATGTCCACTGCAAGTCAGTGACATACTACACATTATAGAATCGAAATTCAACGGAAAATAGTGAAATAAATAGAAAATACTAAATGTAAACAAACATATAGAGAATTAATGACAACGACTAGAAAACTATACTCATTAACCATAAACAAAAATAGTGAGTTAGTTAAGCTTCACCAGGCTAAAAGATACACTAATGATGAAAATCGTGCATCATGCAGTCCAATATAATAAATAGGGTGTTCCAAATGGTGGCACTGGAATTTATAACGTCGAGGATGTGGAATCTGTGGATAGACACAGTAGTGAGCCCCCAGCTCTATGTGAAGATGCCAATTAAATGATATCACGGGCCAAGCAACTCGCCCCCCGTTCCACACAAAATGTGCCATAAAGGTTTCGACAAGGGTTCTGGAACCAGAAAAGCACCCAACACCAGTCAGCGTTTCTAATAAAAAAAATAATAAGATAAGGACTGCATAGTTAATACATAGGAAACTATTTTCAACGAAATAACCGCCAAAGTAAAATCCTGTATACCCCCCCCCCCCCTAAAAGATAACAATCCGTCCGATTGAACTCCAAGCTAAGTAATAAGATCATTAAAGGCAAGGTAAGTTACTTAAAATTATAAGTAACTGAGAAGAATGACGGTAAATGCAGAACAGGTTTCTCAAGGCTGTTCTAGCTAACAACAGAAGTAAGTGACTGAAGGTCTACCTTACTACAGCACTCTGTAGACTTTTACCACAACAAGTATCTCTGTGCAGAAATATTATTTAACAATTTGATGTCGGCAACCATCAAGTTTCGCGCCAAGCCAGTTACCCACAACAGATCGATCTGCAGATCAAAGAAAGACAAGTCCCGATAATATCCCAAATAAATGGTATTGTAAACATTAAGTTACAAAGTTCTAGACCGAAAAGTGATTAATAATTTAAGCAGTAATTCCAGATACATCCGAAATAACAAAAGTTACATTGCTCAAATATAAAAAAAAAGTCAAAGGTAATGGTCTAAGCAGGAGAAGCCAGAATAACTGAAAAACCCGAAGGTTAGTCTACTTAGGCCATAAAAAATCATAGGCAAAAGAGAGATAAGTAAATCAACGAAAAAAAGCAATCCTCAAAATCAGATAAAAATCAAGGTACCGAAATAAATTCAAAAATAGATAATCAATCAAAGCAAGTAGGTATCAAGGTAAGTAAATCAACTAATAAAGGTAAAGATCAAAATCAAACAATAAACTCAAGGTAACTAAATAAATTCAAGAATGAATAACTAATCAAAGCTCATACCCACGATATATCAGAGTAATCAGCTACTTACAGAAAGGTCAATATCAAGTAAAATAGTCATAATTCGGTGTCAAATTCGTGAGGTTGTCATAATCAGGAGAATAGCCAAATTCGGGAAAGTCATAGCCAGGTGTATCAAATCCGAGATATTCGCCAAATCCGAGAAATCTGTCAAATCCAGGAAAATGGTCACAGTTAGGGAAACGGTCATTTTCGAGAAATTTGTCACAATCGAATAAAGTCACAATTTTGGGTAATTTCAAAGCAAAATGCTAACAGATACAAATTATTAAGATAGCTAAATCATACTAAAAATTCAGCCGAATCGGCATTGATATAGAGAATTGGCATAAAGAAGAATTAATATCACAAATAAATCAAGCCAGATATAGAGTATTAAAAATAATCATTATTTAAGAGAAGTTAAATTCAAGGGATATAAATACAAATTGCCAATTAATTTGGTTTGAATCAGTTAGATGGACCATCAGAACTGGAATCGATGTACATCGGTTTCAAGTCTTGCACATGCCAAACACCTTTGCTATTACCGTGTTATTTTGGAGTTCGAGCGTACACGTACCGGTTTTCTTTTTGATCTTTAATGGATCTAAGAACTCGGGAGCAAATTTTGAGCTGAAATAATTGGCGGCGTTAGAGAGTACTTTACTTTACGCCACACTTCTTGACCAGAAATAAAATTGACCGGACGTCTTCGAATATTGTATTGGTGTCGATTTCGTTACTGCGCCGACCCAATTTTCTTATGAATCTTCTCAAAGAGTGGCTTAAAAGTTTCGATCCGTTTTCGAATGTAATTTTGACTGTCCGTCTCGGCTGATGGAATGCCTTCGGTATAATCTTGTCCAAAAAGTTTATGTTATTACGGTTTACTCACTGATAACAATTTTAATGTTTTTCATCTCGACCAGTCAAGTAAAGAATCTATAAATAAAACGAAAACTTTCAAAACCACTAATATGTTTTAGGAAATACAAGCATCTGAATATAATATAATAATCTTAAAATTAACATGGATCTGGAGCTGCCATTAACTTGGTTGACCTAGGAATTTCCCTTATAGATCCACATTTTTCTTGAAAGCTTTATATTTCTCCCGAATCTGTTATCTTGCGAAATGTGTTATTTTCAATGAATGAGATCCTGTCATATTTATTGGCTCCGAGATTATATGAATTTTGTGAACAATACCCAAATCTGATTTCTTACTCCAGTAAAATCCATCAAGTTTTTCAGTTAGAAACGTCATTAGGTAACTTTCAATCCTTTTACCTCAATCACTCTGCCAATAAACCATTTCTCGTCGTAAAAGACAGCATACTTTTCTATTTGAACTATTATATTGCACTTTTTATCTTAATTAGAAGTGCTGGGCTTCTTCGGGGTACTCGGCTCGGTATCAGTTGAGTCATCATCATATTCGACATCATTACTATTTCCTGCAGATGAATCTATTGCATTTTCTTTTATTCAAAAAATGGTACCGAGTGGACGTGCACGCGAAAGTTTGTCTGACGAAAAAATAAAACTAACATGTTGTAAAACAAAGTCTGCTAGTGCTATTGTGTATAGTGTGCAGGAAAGTTTACCACATTTCCTGTGCTGAAAGAGACTGGGTCGAAAAAATAACCAAAATTGACAAAACTCGTCTAGTTTGCAAGGTCCACGGTGATGGTGCTAACCTAACCTCGATCGATGATGGAAAATCTGCCGAAATTTGCCTGCTAGAGACCCTTATAGGTTTGCTGAAAAGTAAAAACTTAGTGCTTGAGGAGAATAATACTCGTTTGAGAGGAAAATGTGCATCCTGAAGGAGAAATTGAAAATTCAAGAATAAAGTCGAGAAAAAATGTCCAGTATTACGAGTCTTCCCGCCAACGTACGCTTCATCTGTGAAAAGGCTCAAGTTGAGCACATAGATGACACTGTTTTTTCGCTTCCATCTCAAAAATACCAAAAACTGGAAATCCCTGGTGATGAAACGCCAAAAGCAATGAAAAACCAGAATGGTCGTAAAAGCGAACGAAAACAAGAGAAGCAATCTCAATCGACCACCAAAAATGACCCAAATAAAGAGGGCGTAAGCTCCCAAAAAAACGATTGGGTGGAAGTATTAAGGAAGAGTAGACGTGACCTGCCACAGAATACGAGACCATTGCCAAAACTAGGGTTAAACACGAATCAAACAACCCTGAAAATGGCTGTACAAAACATATAAGCGGACATGGCTGTATATATCTGGTTTCGATCCAAACACAAGGGATTCTGATATACTGGAATTCCTACAGGAACATTAACTGCGAGATGGATGCATTTGCACTAGGATGGTCACAATGAGTGATAACAAGAAAAGTTCCTTTAGACTGGGTGTACCAGAAGACGAAAAACACATGATAATGACAATGGATCTATGGCCAAAAGGTACGCCTCTAAACGGTTTTCAGAATATTCAAAGCCTCAACCCAATTTGTGGTCATAATGCCAAAGTGATCACAAAGGCTTGAGGATCTCTAATAAATTCGGCATTCTTCACTGCAACACAAGATCAGCCAGGAACAAGATCCACGAACTTGGAGCATCACTACAGGATCTCAAGGTATCGGTTGTTTGTCTCACCGAAACTTGGCTGACAGCTGAAGAGGCGTATCTTTCTCAGATCGGAAAAACAGTAGTGGGGGTGGAACTGCTATTTTAGTTGACAGGTCTGTTAATTGTATAGTTTTAAATGGGTTTTGAAGGAAAGTTTTACATATTTTTCAAGTTTATACGAATAATTATTAATTATTAATTACAGTCAGAAACGGCGAAGTCTGGCGACAGAAAACAGATCGATCTATAAATTATTGGGTTAGAACGCGGGTGAGGAAGAAAAAGACAGGACGAATTGTTTTATTTTAACTATCGATAATTGACAAAAGTACACCACATACATAATGAAAACCGCAGCTTATTATTAATATTTCAAGTTGATATGGGTATAGCTTAGTTGAGAAATGTTTTAAAAGGCAATTGTATCATACTGGGTGTTCCATAAGGATGACCACCGTTCAAACCACACATTTTTACGACTAAACAATAACACATTTTAAAAAAGATAGTAGATAATAGTCCTATTTGTAATAGCTTAAACAAGGGAAATTCTAAGAATATTTTTTATTCTAATATTTCGCAATTCCCCAGAATTTGTAGGAATTCCAACCACGTGTACACCATAATTCCTTACCGGTTTACCTCTCGCTTTAAAATAAGGTATCACTCGTCTCTCCCCCACCTTACGTTACGCCAAGTCTTAGAGGTTGGAGGTGCACATTTTCAATATTTACTTCGTTGGCACAAGTGATAATTTTTTCCCTTATTTCTAACGAACTACTCGATCGATTCCAACGAGTAAGGTCTCATAACAAAAGGAATTCAATTTCCTTTCAAATAAGGTTACATACCTCCTCCCCCCTTATATTTAAGATTTTAACGGTGAAAGCCACCCCGTCGTAGGATTTCGTGAAAATGGGGGTAATTATAGAAATATTGAAAACATTTGTCCTTCTGAAAACTAAGGTTTACGTGTCCCGCATGTTTTTATTTATTCATTTACAATAAAGAAAACTTGAGTGGAAAGTTTTCGATGCGCATTGCCAAAGTCTTGAATAAGGCACAGTACTACCATGCGCCACCCTGGATATTGAATGTTCTTATTTACCGTAATAATATATAGTTTTCCGCTCTAAAAAATTACATTAATCTTGAGAACGTTGAATGGCTCTAGGGGAAAATTAATATTGTACCGTATCAAATATTCTGATGGCGGACATACGAACTCAATATATTTTTATTTTACAGTATCAACTGGCAAGTTGTCCGCAGCGGTTCTCGAGAACTTATTTAAGTCATATTTCTTTGTCCCGCCAGTGGCGTAACTAAGGGGGGCAACAGGGGCATCAGCCCCGGGTACCAATACCAGGGGGCCGGGCGCCCCGAGGCGCCTGTGAAAGGCAACAAAACATTTTTGAAAACATTTTGAAGAAGCTAATGAACTTCCGGTTTCAGCAAGAATAGAAAATTCTTTTGCAGAAAAGCGTTGCAAAAAAATAAATTTTTGTTTTGATGAAATCGCTGAAGACGAAGCAATAAATTTAGAATCTGAACATAAGGTAAAAGTTCAAATGTATGAAGGAATTGATAAGTTAGTTGAGCAGTTAGTTTAATTGAAGGTTTGAAGCCTTAAATAACGTTTCAGAAGATTTCGGATTTTTAACGGGAAAGTCAATAGTGGAATGCACAGGACAATATTTACAAAAATCATCTGCTGACTTGGCTCTAAAGTATTCCATGGATTTGAATACCTTTGAATTATGTATGGAAATTGAAAATTTTAAATGTAATGCCCCAGGCCTTATTCAAGACTTTGGCAATGCCAGTCACCGAGACATTATAAATTGTTTTGAAGAGTACAATTTAGTTTCCAGCTACCCAAATATTGCCACTCCATTAAGATTAATTTTGACACTACCGGTGATCTTCTAATTAGATTATTTCTAGATCTAATGGGTTTTCTAATCGATAGTGCGCTGAATTTTGAAAACTACATGCAAATTTGATCAAATGAAACATATCCGAGCTGCTAGGCATTGAAGTTTATAATTATTTTGCGATGGTTGAATTCCATCGTCGCTATTGGCATTTGCTTTTGTAATTTCTGCTGTCAATCTTTATTAGATGCGGTGTTTTTGTCACAAAAAAGAGCAAGTAAATATAATGTTTGGTGTTTGAGTTTCTGATAGGATAGGATATCCTACTTTAAATATTAAACTTGATGTTAAAATAATTTTATTTTATGGCCTTTTACTTATATCTATAAGATCTTTGCTTCGAACATTTGTTCGTAGTTCTTATAATAATGGAGTTATGATACTTTGTCACATTAATGAGATATCTTGTATATCACGTTTAAATTAAAAACCTGTTTTTTAAATATTGATTTTTGCCGCTAACCCAAATGTAAAAATGATAGTATCCCCATGTGAATATTTCTGAAATATGGTCCATCATGTACAGGTGACCTATTTGAAACAAAATTTGAGTCTGTCACATTTATGACGACCCTAGCACACCGGGTAATAATTTAAAAACTTGGCCGCTTTGACCCCAGACATATTTTTCGTTGTATTATTTAGACATAATATGCCAAATATGTACCATCCTGTATACTGTCGGCACCCAAAATTCGCCACACGCGGCTACGTAATATACGGAACAAAATGAGAAAAAAAATCTCGATAAAATTGTCCCTTTCGGCATTATTTTTTTATATCTTAAATGGGCAGTAATACTATGAAATGGTTTATATTGTCACGGCTAGCAACATCCGAATGTTTTTGTACTACCCTATAGAACTAGCCTTATCGCGTCTACGTATGAGTCATCGCCGGCCGCGAAGATTCAGGAACTGTGGTAGAATTCTCCCGATGCGTGCAGCCCTGATCAAGAATAATGTAGAGAGGCCGCGCTTCGTACGGAGTATGCGCTATAGATTTTAGATTGTATATGAATAACAGGCAGAACACGTGTTGAGTTAGTTAATCATGAGTTCTGAATGTAAAGATATAATAGTTGTAAAGTTATAAAAGTAGTTTAGTGTGTTTAATTGTATAGAGTGATAAAGAATGAAGCGAGTATTATTTTAAAATAGTGAAAGTTGTAATTTTATCAGAACCCACGGGAAAAACGTAACATTATTGTATTTTGACGCCTGTGCTGACTGTGAGTTTTCCATAAAATAAACGGAACGGGTTTGTTTTAATAAGTCGTTTTGATTTTAATAGACCATTTTATATACCAGCAACATGTATTTTGTAACATTTTGAAATGTGCCATTTTAGAACTTGTTGTTTAACCCAACAAATCCATATTCACGAAGAACATGCATAGGTCAAGACATCGACAACATGATGGACTGCTTTGTGTCAGTATTTCGCATAAATCCCTATAGCAACGATTGCCTGAAAGTGTGCTTAAGTCTCAACTCACCACCGACATATCATTTCGTCCTGGTTAGGTCATTATATAAGATAGTAACGCAACCAAGGTTACCTTGGTGGCCCATGATCGACATTGTTTATACGAAATCAGCAGAACTAAGAGACATCTTTGCTGATATTTTAAATAAAGTAGCCACACAAGGTTATAATCAACATACTCCTTTAAGAATGATGATTACTCTAAAAGGAAGCAAGGATGCGCAACTAAAATATAGAGCAGGTACAGAGGAAACACCTGGCTACAGAAATTTATTATTGTTTATGGTGAGACTCATTCATGCCGATCCCGTTTTATTTCTGAATCATCATGGAAAACCCGGCCACGAGGTTCAAAGTTGCACCCTAGACTTGATCAACGGACTTGTGTCGTTAGTCCATGTGCAGTCGATGCCGGAAGTAGCACAAGAGGCTATGGACGCATTGTTAGTTCTTCATCATCCAGATAAAATAGAAATGTGGAATCCTGAAGCCCCTATTAACACCTTTTGGGACGTCGGATCTCAAGTTTTAAGCCAAATCTCTGGGAAACTCATACAACATCAATATGTAAACTACACAGATATTCTAAAATGGCTCAGGGAAATTTTAGTGTTTAGAAATACGTTTTTAACAAAACACAAGGAATATGCTACCTTAGGCAGTTCTATTAGTCATTCGCTCCAAGCTCATGTGAAACTAGAGGTAAGAACAATATTTATTATATATTTTGGCCATGACAAATCAGAGACATTTTATACTGTTATACACTATCGGCCAAATTAAAGTAACCTCTTTTTTGAATTTATTTAACGGTTTTATCTCCCAACCGATTTTAACAATTTTATGTTATAATGTACATATAACACTTCTTAAGGCAATTTTAGTTATAGTTTTGAAATTTTATAGGGGGTGGACCTAAAATATTTAGGTTTGCGTTAAGTGGTATTTTTGCGCTCGTTTTGGAAATTTTATACTTGGATGCCAAGAATACAAGTAACATTTTTAGACACTCTCGAAAAGATCATTCCTCTTAAATATAAAATTTTGCTAGTAATTTATATCATTGCACAATGGCTTTAATAATATAACACAACTGAATTAAACAACCAACCAAAATGTTAAAATAATGTATTTACAAAAATCCATATGAATATTTCTTCCTTTTTCAAATCTCACACCATTATGTGATGATTATGTGATAATAGTGTATCTTGGGGAAATTCTTGTCAACATTCGATGATACTGGTTTTAAGCTCTTCAACAATAGTAAAAGCGGCATTCAGATAATGTTTTTCAATAACCCCATATAATATAGTTAATTATCTTTAGTAGAGACTATGAAGTGTCCATTTATCAGGTTCAATAAAATCGAAAGAATTCTCCTGAAGGTAATTTATTTTGCTCCTTAACATATGCACAAATGCGCCGCGCGCTGTAATTTAATTGGTACAAAACACTTGGTATTACTTGGACACAATAGGAAATTACAAGTTGTTGATCATCAAGGAGAGCATATTTATAAACCAATTTGGTAAATTTGTATGAAAAATAAAATAATTGCTAATTGTTTAAGTTTTTCCATAATATCTATCAAATTATAAAGGCTGGTGGCAATGGTGAAAAACATACTCTTTTTCTGAAACTGTACAAAAGTTATTACTTGTTTTGTTGACATCTAAGTGTTAAATTTAATTTTTTACAATGAGCTCAAAAATCCCACTTCGCTAAAATCAAATATTTTTAGCCCAAATGTTATATGCACATCACAATCTAAAATTAATGAAATCAGATGGAAGAATTAAATGTTAATTAAACTAAAAAAGGCACTATTTTAATTTGGCCCACAGTGTAAACATAAATGTAGTATATTCATGAGTAACCACTGAAAATTGGTATTTATATTTGTCCAAAATTGTAGTAATCTCTATTTGTTTTATTTATACAACTCTTGAGTAGTTTAATATTGGATTTTGTTTTATCAAATTTTCTACGTATTGCCCTAGATGTCTAACGTGAAATTATAAATATGAATATTTTTGTTCTTACTTAAAACCTACTATATGTTGGGACATGTTGCCTTCCGAGTTTTTTGGGGTCAAGGGATCAACACAGTTCATTGAAGAGGAGTGGGGATAGTTTGTATTCCTCATAATTGGTGGTAATTTAAATGAAATTGTACATTGTAGGTTGTGTATTACATGTATTTATGGAGCATCGATATAGATGCAGTACTAGTAGCAATGAACTGTTTTTCTTTACTATGTCAAGAAGCCGAAATCATTTGCCTATCTGAAGAGATTACTGTTACCACTTTAGTTCCTAATTATCACATTTATCTTGAACTAGCCCAGGCCTCCACTGTTCTTACCACAGGTAAATCAAACTTCGTTACTCATTTGTGCTGAAAATATTGTATTATATAAGGATTTTTTAGGTCGTTTAGCATTGCAAAAACGAATTATGGCCTTGCTCAGAAAAATCGAACACTGCGTCAATGGAGTGTATCCAGCGTGGGAGGAGACATTTAGGAATTGGACTGCTTCATACAAAAATATATCAGCCTCCTCTAAGGCAAGGTCTGATGATGGTCAGATGGAACCTTTCCATAGATCCGTTGGGAAGCGACGCGCTTCACATCAAAATTCAGAACATGAACTTGAGGTAAGATGGCTATATGAGGCTTATGTTTAATTGTTAATATATATTAAATGCATGTATTGCGTGAGAAAATTAATTTCGTTAATTACTCCGTTGTGCCATAATAGTATCGTAGTTATTTCACCAGGTACAGCTTCTGCTGCACGCACGAAACCAAGCTCCACAGTTTTTTAATATTTTCTTGTGTAAATCCATAGTAGTTACCGATTTCTTCAGAAAGTTGTGTACTTTCTAATAGTGTAATATACTGGCACAGGTATTCTGAACATTGGTTAAAATAGGAAATGCAGTGTTTTACTGCTATAAATATAAATACTTTAACAAAATAAGTTTATGGGAATTCCTATCAGTGGGTAGTTGAGAATTGTTTACATTTAAGGGTTTTTATGGAAATCTCCTTATAGTTCGCTTTAAAATTATACAATAAAACTTTGAATAAAACCAAATGGTCTTGAGGATTGTCTTAGGACAACCATAAAGCAGCTTCTAGCCAAAAAGGTACCATCCTAAAAGGGTTTTCAAGACTAAATTTTAAAAGTATATTAAAACCATTTAGTTTTAATTTTATATTCTTAAAGAGTTCGTCACGGTAACCTTAAATGTATATGTCGTAGGCATCGGGCGTAATACGTCATTCCGCGAAAAGTCTAGTCATTACACGTATCGCCGGCAAAAGCTGTAATAAAATAATTATTACCTTGTTTGGCTTAAATTATGCGTCATTTCAAGGATTGCCTTCTTCATGTTAGACAAACAGAGTAATCGGTCGAACGATTGAACGTTACAGCCTCTGACTGCCGTATGTCGGCGTCAAACACTGAAATCCGTCATTCCCTGAAATGACTAGTCATTACATGTATTGCCGGCAAACAGCGTAATAGCCTTATTATTACAGTGTTTGACTAACTATTAAGTCATTCCCTGTAATGCCTGAATCTATTTTAGAAAAACACCGTAATAATAATTTTCAACGTTTGCCGATTGTAGTCAATCACTGTAATAAATACAACCCATAGCCCAAAGTAACTGGAACTAACCCAAACTAACTTAAACTAACCCAAACTAAAACGGGCAAACAGCGTAACGCAAGTTTATAAGCGCACTGCTGTTGTTTGCCTCGGCATTACAGGGAATGACTGAATAGTTAGTCAAACACTGTAATAATAAGGCTATTACGCTGTTTACCGGCAATACATGTACTGACTAGTCATTTCAGGGAATGACGAATTTCAGTTTTTGACGCCAACAGACAGACGCTGTAACGTTCAATCGTTCGGCCGATTACTCTGTTTGTCTAAAATGAAGAAGACAATCCTTGAAATGACGTATAATTTAAGCCAAATAAGGGAATAATGATTTTATTACAGCTTTTGCCGGCAATACGTGTAAAGCCTAGACTTTCCGGGGAATGACGTATTACTCCAAATGCCTATAGACCAGGCAAATCTTATTTTTTCAATGAAGTTTAAGGGGACATTTTTATTTCAATGGTAGTCGATAGGTTTTATGTTCAGGAACAAATATACAAAAATCCTAAAAAATCCGTTGTGAGCTAAAAACGCCATCTTGAAAAAACATGGCCGACCGTTCAAATTTTAAAAAATGAAATATCTTCTTACCCCTTAGGTTAATTTCAACGTTTTTGAAGTGAAAACTTCTTTGTGCGTGTTTTGCGTTTTTTTTTGTGGGGGTTGAATGAGACCTAGCCGTCACGCGTCACGCTCGGATATGTAACGTAAGGCTCCTTCTTCTGCCATGTTCCCTTATAGGTAGAGGGCCGCACTTTTCAGGGGATGTAGCCGGGGTAAAAAGAAGATCCTGGACGAAAACGGGACCACGTACCACCCCCCGTTTTGGCCAGGGGAGGGGAGAAGGAAGAACTTAAATAATTAATTTCAGGAAAACGGAAAGAGGTACAGGGTCGAAATTTTTATGGTAAGTGCGCCCCATGGGGGGGCCACCTTGGACAATACGGGGGGGACCGGGGCTCTAATTTAGGAGGGATTTTAGGGGAAAACCCGTTTTTCGCCCGTATCTCTGCAACGAAGGCTCGGATCGAAATTCTGACAAAACGATGACCAGGCTTGTTGAAGTTTTCAATTCGATCGTGTGGTCTTAAGCACACGCAATTTTTTTTTATTGTTACGGAATTTTTACCTTAACATAACAAGAAAATGATCCTTTAATTTAGATCTAACCAAGAATATACATTTCCTAACAAAAAAACTGAAAAAAAAAATTTTGGCTTACATTTTACTTTTTAATACCACTATCTATCTTTACATTCTGCTTATTACAAAAACTCAGTCATTCAAAAGATTCTCGTCCAGAACACAAGCATATTTGCAGTCTATACCATGGAAGTGAAGGCACATAGATCTGCAGCGTTCGACTTGTGAACATACACATTTTTTTGGCAGCCGTTTCGACATTTACAGTAGATCAGACTTAATACTTCTTCTGCTGCAGGAGATCGCTGCACTGTGATTGCACACATTTCATTTTTTGATACCTTCCATCCAAATTTATCCGGTGCTAGAAAATTTCCCATCCATTGCTGTACTTGAAGATAGGTTGTGAAAATAAAAAAGAAAACAATTTGCTATTAATGTAATCACTATTTGAAACACTACCTTCAGTGCATCTTTGGTTGGGGGGAGAACGGCCAAATCAAAAGATTTGTCGAGCGTCTGCTAGCTATACCAATATTGTAAAGTCTATATCGTTCTTCATTAATGTCTCGGGACCCTTCTCATCCTTCTAATCCGTCCATAAAGGAGACAAATTCATAACCAACTTTTTTTAGTTCATCTATACTGTTCTCTCTAAATTGGTCTCTAAGTTAATTGAAATTTATTTATTTCATCGCCTAGAAATCTGCTTTACTTATATATGCATGACTGTTGATTCGCTGAGAATAATTTCAACTGGTATTTTCTTACTCTTTCTTAGTCAATGTTCTTCATGTTTTGTAGAAGGGATGTTAGTATACCCATCTAACGCAATTTTATTATGACATTTACGCCAAAATGTTTTAATACATAAGATATATTATATTAACAGTGGTATTAAACTGACTTTGTCACTTTTTTCAGACAAACTATTCTATTAAATAACTACTGTGAGTTAAGAAGCATGATATCATCACGCAACTTTACTGCTTTGATTGCTGCTGCTAATGATTTTACTTTATTTTTCATTTTAAAATGCAGTTCAGAAAAGCTTTTATCTACCATAGATTCTACTAGATCTAATCCTATTTCTCTCGCCATGTCTGTGACAGTTAACGTTCTCTTCTGTGACAACTCCAATGGTTATGCATGAAAACTTACTAAAATGGTATTCAAAGGATTGCGGTTTTGCAAAACTTTACCAACACGACGCGCAGCGTAATGTTTTGTAAGTCGCAAGAGCTTTAAAGGCCTCTTATGCACGTATATAATACGCTATCTTTTTTATTACGAACGCATCATATTCTCAAAAATGTTTTACTATTTTGAGTTACGTAGTTACTATTTAGAATAAAGCAATGTTGTTTTTAAATGTGTTCCTTCATTTTGACATACAGTAATTTAGACGGCAGTTAAATATCTAGGTAAAAAAGGTAGATCAAATGTTTCTATAGCAACCTTTAAAAAAGTAGGCGCATCATAAACATCATTTTAAGCACGTTGTCGCTTGCGATAATCGTTGATTATGATGCATGCGTAATAAAAAATGTTCTTTATCACAAAACAGCTTAAATTCACTAGGCGGCATACTTTGTTCTAATTTGCTCATATTTTGTATATAAATGTGAGCAGAATTTGCGTAATGGAAATGACCTACAGCGTAGAAAAATGGAAGCATCATCTTTAAAGCTTTTAAGGCTTTTAGAAAAAGTGTCATTATAGTTACCATTTCATAAACATGGAGTGGGGGTGCCAATGCCAGGCGTGTACCGCGTGTCACGGAATTTAATCGGACGTGCATAAATTGGACTGTAATTATAGAAATAATAGATTTTAATAAATAACGCGAGCGGCCATGTTTTTTTAAATGGTGGCTTTAGCTCACTTCCGATTTTTTGGGATTTTTAGATTTGCATTCTATGATAAAAGAGCTATCGTTTTCAACAAAGAAATAAATGTCCGCAAAAACTTCACACTTAACTTACATTTTTTTAAAATTTGCCTGGTCTACTACGACATATATATCAAAGCTTAGTAACTGACGTGTTGCATTTAAAATATACTTGCAGCAGACGAAATTGCCATGAATCATTGTAACTAATCTTAAAAAGGTTTTATTTTGTTTACTAAAGAGGATAAATAGTTAACGGTATCATCATCTTATAATGGCAATGGCAGAGAATAAATGTAACTCGCGCATATAAAGTAGATCATGAATAATATTAAATGCAAATTATTCTGGTGAAGAATTTACCAACGCATGCTACTTTTCTGATGAAATATAACAAAAAACTTCTACATAACTCGAGCGCCATCAATTTAGTGTATTTTTTATTATTTAAAAAATATCGTAAAATTTTATTTTGCATGTCAACATTTAAATGAATTTTTTTATTGAATTGAATGTTTCGGCACATCGTTCTACGGTTATTTAAGAGGATGTAAGGCGCATATATTTCAATAATAATATTTTTCTCCTTGGCTATTGAAAATGTTCATCATGGCGGATTCTGTAATTTACATAAATCATGGCGCGAACTACATTAAAACTGATTGCAAATGTATAGAACAATTTAAATCTTACGAGACTTAAAACAGCGTTTTATTTACCACTTTAAATACAATTACTCTCGCAGAGGCCTATTTACTCTTCATTTTAAAACTAAGTTGCTTTAATATATTCAAAGTGTTCAAACTCGTGATCTTATTGATTTAAAGTGGTCTGGCACGCGAATGAACTTCTAACCTTACAAATTGTGCAGGTTCTGTGATTGCTGCATTTAGTGCATTTTCATTTTTGTATGCCTAATTTAATTGAAAAACCATTAAGTTTTTCATATTACTGTTACATTAATAGCATTTAAAACAATTGAGGACACCCGAACAGTGGTTTCTGGATTTAATGTGGAATTTTATTGAGCATATAGTCTTAAGATAAAATAGGTGTCTTAATTGGTTTTATTGAGTGCATCAAGGGTACTCCATAAAACTACTTTAAAACTATTTGTTCCAAAATTGATTGTTTTAAAACCAACTTGCTATTTAAGTCTTTAAAAAGGCAAATTAGTTTTAAAATAGTCAGTGTTAAGAGTATTATAAAACCAGTATAAGATCAATAGGGCATTAAGAGCAAATAGTTTTTTATTTTGATTTAAAGAGTGCATTACATTATTTGAATAAGCGGTCTTAAAGAACTTTTAGTTTATCTTAAGGTGGCTTTAAAACCAATATATTTTTATTGAACATATTAAAGCACTTTTAAACCATTAATAAATAAAAAGTGTCTCACAATTGTTACTTGGGATACTATCACCCATCAATCTTAATAATAATATTAAAAGCGGGATCGTACTCTGAGTTAGTGGACAATCTATTTAATATATTGGTCATAATTACCTGTCCAGTATTGTTTTCAAGTGCGATTTTGAGCAACATTTGAAGGTTGAAAATCACAAAATTTGTTGCTTTAAGAAATGCCAAGAAATTGCAGGAACTGGAGATTCCCATTTAAAATCTGCATTCCACGAAATTGAAAGTATAAAAATCAAAAACTGATGAATGCTTACAAGGCATAAAATATGAACAATTGGTAATCTATTAGTTATAAATATTGAAGCCAGAGGAAAGTTTTCAAGAGTACCAAAGAAATTATGATGATGAGGTGTTCGAGTTTGAATGGGAATTGGTTGAAGCAAGGAACTATCTATGACAAGAAGAGTGCCAGACCTATTAAACTAAAGATTATAGGCTTCATATATTGGGACTATCAGATGCTTGGCTAACCTTTGACTGCGATAATAGTGACTTTAATATAAACGGTTGTAATTTTATTATGAGAGATAGAACATATAGAGGAGGGGGAATTGGGTTTAAATTTCAAATAGTTCAACTCGACGTTGACTCAGATAGTTCTGAATTTATTAGCATAAGATTTAATTTAAACAAACATTTTATTTACAACTATATACCGGTCACTTCGAACATTGCTACTTTTATTGAATGCCGTTTTATGATTATTTAATTGATATTGAATGATCATTTCAGTCCATTATGGACAACATTACATCCAACTAGGGTTTGGTAAATTTCAGTTTTTACATGTTTTTCAAATTTCATGTTGAAAATTTCAGGAAATATTTGAAATTTATTTGAAATTATTGAAATATATGAAATATAGAAATTTTCATGAATTGTTGAAAATTTCAAGAAATTTATGAAATTTATTTGAAATATATAAGAAAGATAAGTTCTTCTGAATTTTTACAGAACTTATAAAGTCTATTACCTTCGTTCACAAGCCTAATTTTCCATATGAAGAATAATTAAAGAAAAATAATTGATTTTTTTTGAATAGAAAGAAATAAACAGATTCTTTTAACATAATAAACATTTAAAAAAAACAACAATTTTTAGTTAAATATGGCAATACGAGGTCAAATAATAAGTGCTTTCTCTTAGACGTCAGTCGTCACTCATCTCACTCTCCTCTTCTTGGTCATTAATGTCATCGTCTTCCATTTCTACACCTACCGCCTCCAAATCTGATGAACTTTCTTCTTCCATATCATCATATTCATCTTCATCGATAATATGGACATTTGCTTGTGCTGTTTTCAGCGTTGGCGTTGGGACAATTCTTTTATCTCTTATCTACTATTAGCATTTTTTAAAATAAATATTTACATGTTGGCAAATTAAAAGAGAAAAAAAATCGTATATTGTATGTTGTATGGAATGAAGTTTAAAATAAAATAGGCATAGGTACCTACCTAACCCTAATTTTGAGTTGTCTCCTTGACTTTCAATCCTTTTTAGAAGCCGATAATTATGGAAGACAAAACTTAGTTTTATAACATGAGCAGTGGTTAGTCTATTTCTTAATTTTCGGTGAACTCTTCCAAAAGTACTGTAGATGCTGAAGAGGTAGGCATGGAATTGATTATTATTGCCACTTCTGCCAATTCTTTGCAATTAATGCTTCCAATCAATACCGACTTTGTAAAGGTGTTATTGATCCAATGCGTTACTCTGCAGTGCCCTCGATGACGATTAATGGGCGGAGACGGAGTGGGGCTGTAACGCCAAGCGGCCGACGCGACGCAACGGACGAACCTATTATGCAAGGGTAGTCGGTAGCGAAATTTTCAGTGAAATTTATGAAAATTTCACTGAAATGGATGAAAATTTCATTGAAATTTCAGTACAAATTATGAAATCTTAGGGAATTTACGAGTTGAAACTTTCAAATGAATTTTTCAATTTTTCACTGAAATTTCATTTTTCAAGGAGAGTGAAATATTTCACTTTCGAAAATTTCAAAAAAGAAAATTTCATTTGAAATTTTCAAACGGCACAACCCTACATCCAACTCGAACTAAGTTAAAGTCAGTGCACATAGAATGATTGCAAGAACCAGTCAGAGCGGTAATTCTCTCATTAATCAAATTAACAATGTCATATGACATGAACCCATCCTCCAACCTAGCTCTCGCACCATTCATAGGCAGCCAATCAACACTAATAGTAATGAAACAATCTTTGTATATCATGCAAAATTTAATCCAAAGGGACTTCTATAAAGAGCTTAACAGAGCGCTTTCGGCCGTAGCCATCATCAGTGTTACCTGAAAAGTAAGTAAAAGAACCCCCTGTCAGTGGAGAGTCAAAGAATGCTGTCGAGTTGAGGCAATTGTTATTATTGGTAAAGAATATAATATGATGAACGATGTTCCGTTCAGGCATAAATTTGTTCGAATTTTTAAAGGGGATTAATTAAAGTTAAATTAAGAATGATGATTTTTTTATTTATTTTTTGTGAGTAAAAAAGAAGGAAAATGGTGGACTTCTTTCACTTACTTGTCAGTGGAAAAAGGACATAACCATGGAGACAAACAAACAACACAAATCGACAATGGTCACAATTAAATTTCACACATCGAACGTCACAGTTTTGAGAAAATGGTTCATATAATTTAGTTTAAGAAACCTTAATTAGCCAAATGAAAATGAAAGCATGGTCACAATTAAATTTCACACATCGAACGTCACATTTTTGCGAAAATGGTTCACATAATTTACTAAAACAGTTTTATCCACAATACCGGAACAGAATATTTGCACTCGACGCGCGTTTCGCTAACCATGTTAGCATCATCAGGAGATGATTATAACTAAAGTTAACATCTACCAACTCCTTTTATACTACTGTTTGCTTAATCAAGCGGAACTGAAAAGAACCAATTCTGGGATCCCACTAGTCACGCTTGATCAACCAATACAATGGACTATACGGAATAGGTCCTCTATCTCTATTTAAACTATTCTTACATTTAAT
The DNA here is from genome assembly GCA_016904865.1 of Pissodes strobi. Taxonomy (NCBI): domain Eukaryota; kingdom Metazoa; phylum Arthropoda; class Insecta; order Coleoptera; family Curculionidae; genus Pissodes; species Pissodes strobi. The sequence continues at coordinate 85,295 of MU183866.1, read as the reverse complement.
CATTTCCATACTTTCATATGCGTCTAATAATCTCCTATCAGTTATATTATGAATTAATTTTTAATCGTTATTCTATGATTATTATCAAAAGCATGCTCGACAACATTAGATTTTTCTGTTCTACCATACTTTAAATGAGCTATATGTTCTTCGAATCTCGTTTGTATAGATCTTGTAGTTTGCCCAACATATTTTTGGTTACAATCCATACATCCAATTTCATATATTCCACTTCTTTCTAATATTTCAATTTTGTCCTTTGGACCACCTAATAATTTCTTAATGTTAAACTGAGTCTGGTATACTAATTTTAAACCTACTTCCTTAAAAACTTTTTGGAGTCCTCTAG
>MU183866.1:37972-79743 GCA_016904865.1 Pissodes strobi | reverse complement strand
GAGTTGCCACGGGATGTGGCCCATCAAATCCCATCGTCCTCCCCCAGACTGAAGAACATAAGAGTACAAAGTCTGGAACTGATCAATGACAGTTTGTGACAAGAGGGGCTCATTGTATTGGCTGGCAGGAATGTCAAGCTGGTGAGAGCAGTTTGATTTGGGGAGTGACGTCCCCGCTATTCCGAGTTGCCACGGGATGTGGCCAATCAAATCACATCGTCCTCCTCCAGGCTGGAGAACACCAAAGTACAAAGTCTGAAGGCTTATCACTGGGGAGTGATCCGACAAATCCGATTTTTACCCCTGTCAGACTAGGGACCACCAAAGGAATGAGTCTGAGGCCAATGCTTCCAGTGGAAGCGGCCCTAGGCGATAGATGCATACGCCTACTCGCATCGTCCGGTGAAAGACCACCCCACCAGCACTGGGAAGCGCCAAGTGGTTTTTCCAAATCACGTTCCGCTTCCGTGCTGGTGATCCCGGGTTCCACAGTAGGAATATATGGACATAATGGTGCTTCTAGGATCAAAATATTCCGGAAGTAAACTCCCCGGCCATTCGGATCTCCGGGCGCTGGGTGGCCCTTGGGGCCCTTCATTCCGCATTTCACAGACATCAAAGATACCGAACCAATTTAGAATAGATTTCTGCAACATAAGAGGCCTAAATACAAACATAAATTCGGTACACCAACATCTACAAGCAAATAGACCACACATATTAGCCCTTACAGAAACACAAGTATGTTCTACAACAACAACAGTGAACTACCCCTATCCTGGTTACGACTTACACACCCGTTTAGACACAATTCGGAATATGCCTTTTTGTCCGAAGCTACCTCTCATGTCATCGCGAGGAAACACTCGAACCGAACAACTTTGACGTCGTGTGGCTCAAGTTCACCGTCAAGGGAGTAACCAAGTTTATATGTTGTCTTTATTGCCCTCCGAGCGATAGAGCCTACCAAAGCTTTTTTACAACACTAGCTACCACTTTTGACTCAATACAGGTCGATCACCCCAATTCAGAAATAATCGTTCAGGGAGACTTCAATGCCCACAACACCAACTGGCTTAAACATCACAACAGGACCGACAACGAAGGCAGAGAAGCAGGCATTTGGCATCAGCTGCGGGCTTACTCAACTTGTAGACGGACCAACTCGAATCTCAGAAAGGGGCGAATTCGCCGCCCTCCTGGATCTTTTTTTAACCACCAATCCTGACCAGTATACAATTACAGTTGGTTCGCCATTAGGTACTTCCGACCACAAACTTATTACAACGGTCCTACAGAAGGATCCACCATTGCCTCTCAAAATCTGGCATTACAATTTTGCAAACTGGGACGATCTGAGGGAGTTCTACCTAGATTTTCCTTGGCTCGACGTCTGCTTTGGCACTAACGACCCGTCAGTCTGCTGCGAAGAGATTACGCAAGTATTCTCCTCAGGAATGGAAGCATACATCCCAAATTTCATCAAGTTACCGTGAAGAGGAAAGTCGTGGTTCGACAGAGCTGTAGGTAGGAAACACCACCTACAAGTACTGGCAGCAAAATCAGACCGCTGAAAATCGCAATTATTTTGACGAAGCGAGAAACAAATGCAAACGTGTGATCGACGAAACTAAGGACAAACACAATCAGCCAGCTCTACCAGCAAAGCGATTATTTTCTGGAATATCAGGCGCGGCTAACAGGAGTAAACTTTTGCAACGCCCCAGTGGCTCCAGGAATTCCTGGTCGGTAGCAAAGGCAGTAAGTAATAACTTTACAAAAACGTCTCTCCCACCTTTGACAGACGAACGTGGCATCGCGGCGACTACAGCCAAGGAAAAAAATGTTTTCATCGCACGCTACCTTAGACGTCCGCCAAGGCAAGGCTGTCCCCAACCATATCGAACATCAGCACTACCATGGCAGAAGTCAAGTTTCATCACCGTGATATTAGTAAAATTCTTAAAGAACTAGATTCGCAAAAGGCATTAGGACCGGACGGAATACCTGCCATCGTGTTAAAGAACTGCTCCAACGAACACCCATTTCTTCCAGGCTTATTTATCTGTCTTACCGAAAAGGGAGTTAGCCATCTTCTTGGAAAGTCGTTCGAGTGCAACCTGTTCCAAAAAAAGGCAAGAAAACCACGCCCTCAAACTATCGCCCAATTGCCTTGCTTCCAATAATCATGGAACGTGTGATCAGTCAGCAACTGCTCAAGTACCTCGAGAACAACAGAATAATTACCGATAATCAATACGGCTTTCGCAAAGAGAGATCGACAGGAGATATATTGGCCTATGTCACTCATATATGGAGTAGGGCAATTAAGAGCTACGGAGAGTCGAGCGATTGCCTTGGATGTTTCGAAGTCATTCGACAGACATTGGCATGACGGACTGCCAGCCTCTCTCTGCAGCTGGCTTGCCAGTTTCCTTAAGAAGCGACCTCTGCACGTTGCAGTTGATGGACACATCTCAGACACATTCACCATTAACGCGGGCGTGCCTCAGGGCGCAATACTTTCACCAACTCTGTTCCTCATCTATTTTAATGACCTGCTGATCGAAACGAATAATCCTGTTTATAGATTTACAGATGACAGTACTTATGTCTCCCAATTTAGATCAGAAAAACCTTTACCAGCGACTGAGACTTATCACCGCAGACAGGAGCAGATTACAGCAATGAATCAATACGTGGAGAAAGTTCAAACTTGGGGCGACAGAAATTTTATCCAGTTCAACGCAGCAAAGACCCAAGTAGCAACCTTTACCAAGAGGGCCAATACGGCGGGCCCTGACATCATTATGGCAGGATCGACCCGACCATTCCTTCATCCTCGTCAATCGAACTGCTGGGTGTCTCAGTCAATAGCAATATGCCCTGGCATGACCACGTGGCTCACATCGCAAAATCAGCCTCCCAGAAGCTTGGTGCGCTATTTCGCAACAAAAAACTGTATACACCGCAGCAATTGCTCTTGCTCTACAAAGCGCAAATAAGACCGTGCTTAGAATATTGCTCACACATCTGGGGTGTCGCACCAAATTACACCCTAAAGCTGCTGGATTCTTTTCCGAAAAGAACTGTGCGTCTTGTCGGCGATCCGGAGTTGACCCGGAGTCTGGATAGTCTGGAACACCGCAGACGTGTCGCCGAGATGTCCCTGTTTTACAGATACTTTCACGGCAGATGTTCCCAGGATTTGGCCCGCCTCATCCCGTCCCTGGGAACGCCTGTCAGACGGTCACGACAGACGGCAAGAGCGCACCAGTTCGTCGTACAACTGGAAACACCTATAACATCGCTTTTCAAGAACTCCTTTGTCTGGCGCACTGCATCACTGTGGATATCTGTTTCCATTATGGGGAAACAGGATATCTGTTTCCCCATAATTACAACCTAAGACTACTTACTTAAAAAGACAAAGTCTGTCATTCATAATTTTCTAGAAATCTGCATCGTAAACCACAGACTGTGACGTGCGTATTTATCAATGAAACTGTGGTACAGAAAGTGGCTAGTGGGTAAACAAACATAGGCGTAGCATTTTTATTTTTCCTAATATTTTTTCTTTCACCAAAATTCAATCGATTACGCAAAAACTAAATATGGGAATTTGTGGATCGTTTATAGAGTTCGGTTCTTAAATTAAATCTTGATATTGAAATATCGGGAAATTTGAGAACGACAATTTTCAAATTTGGAAACGAATATTTTAGCACATAATATAAATTTTATTGTCTTGAGTAGGAATGATATTTAAACGTATTGAAAAGTCTTTATTAATATTTTAGAGGGATATTTAATTATAAAAGATTAAAAGTCAATAAAGTTCCATCAACATACCTCCAATTTTTTTGTTCAAACTGAGTGGGTATCAAAACTGATGTTTTGATACCCATGGTATGAAAAAAAGGTAGCGACAATTTCGAACACCAAAACTGTGGCACGCGCAGCCACAGAATTGACGTATGGAACGTATGGAAACCGGTTTAAATGACTAAAATAAATTGGAACGAACTGAAAGTAACCGAAAGTTGTTTGAATGACCAACCAAAAGTAACAAAAAAACACCAAAACGGGCTAAAACGTATAGGAACAAATTAAAAATATCGAAGTAAGTTAAAACTAACCCAAATAAACTGAAATTTGGCGACTAATCAACACTAACCAAAAACATTAAAATTGGTCATAATTAAGGTACGCAAATGCGGGCGCAAAGTAGGTACTTTGCGCACGCGAGTAGAAAAATATATTTTCCTATCTACAAGTGGAGGGTATTTTTTTAGGTCTTCATATCTGCACCTTTCTTTATTTATTTATTTTTTAATTATGATAATCTCTAATATAAATCTTAAAACTGCATTTCTTTAATTAAAAATATTTACAAAATATTTACTTTTTTAAACTCTGCTTTTAAAAACTATTTCAATTATAACACAAATCACATTTTTGTTTTTTTATTCATCATTTTCAATGTTCCCCCGGTTGCATCTTTGCGAAGGACTGTGAATTTTTATTAATTGAAAATTAAAGATATTGCAATACACCATATCATCAAATCGTTCATTTAGGATAGTATATGCATACCTTTATCGTATTAGATGTAAAATTGCTGTTTTTAGCATTCTAATGGCGTTTAAAATGTTACAATAATTAAATGGAGTAGGACTACTGATTTCGCTATTGAAAAATCAAAATAATAATTACAGCAATAAAAAAAACTGAAAAGAACAAAACAAAGCAAAGATAGAGATTAAGAAAATACCAGGCAAGATTATTTTGGAACATTTTTGACAAGTTTTTAAGTCCTAAAATTTCATTTTAAGTATACAACGCTTATTTAAACAATCTAGTTGAATAACTAATAAGTATACAAAAGTGTATTCATTTCTAAATAATACAGTTTTTTGTAAGTAAACCTTGTTTTCTCAGAAGATTCAGGCTTTTTAAGTTTTATAATGTATCCTGATTTTAAAATAATTTGTTAACACTAATTTTATTAATTCGGTTCCATGGCAATTTAACGGGACATCTTCATATATATATTGGTCCTCAAATCAGTCCGGTAAAAGTAGATGGCAACGTTTTAAAAGTATTTATAAGCAAATATACCATTCAGTTTTCAGAAGTGTGTTTATAATTCGCGCACAAGCGACAGGGCTGGACTCGTCAGGCGGTAGGACTCGTCAGGCGGTAGGACTCGTCAGGCGGTAGGACTCGTGTAGACGCAAATATCAATTATGCTAGATTAGTTTCATTTTTGATTTGCAGATATAATAAACTTGTAAAGCGATCTTAGAAGCTAATCGTCATCTACTTCTACTTGAACTAGAAACACATGCATTATTTTATTGCTTTGTATGGTCCCCGAGGGACGTCAATGAAATGACATTTAATACTCACCGATGAAACAAAAGTTTTGTAAAATTCCGACTTGTTTTATTGCAAACTCTACAATGATGAACCATGATAAAGTATTAAACACTGATTTGCCTCAAAAAATCTTACAAAGCGCTAAAGAAAACCACCCGGTTATAATAGATTCAAAACATGCCGTTTTACTACGACTACTACGCTATGATGTTCTTCGGCCGGAAGCGGCCGAAAGTAGACGAGACGTAGCCGAAGTAGAGGAGACAGCCACGCGGCATTGCCACTTTTATTTATAGAAATTCCTCGCATGCTTGATGACAATATTTAAAATTCTAAAGTAGGTAATTACGTATGTTTTTTTTTTTTGTTAACTAACGTAGATTTAAATTAGGTATTTATAGAATAACAATTAATGTAACATGGTTCAATAAATTTAAAATAGTAAGTGGTATTTACAAACAAAATATACCTACTTGAAAGTTAAATTCACTGATTAATAAGGAAATATGGCAAACATGCTCTTGTACCACAGTGTTTGTTAGAATGCGATTTAATTTGTGGTACATTCAAAAAGTAAATAAATGTATCTTTATTATTTTATTTTATCTAATATTACAACCTACAACTATTCAGGAACCGTGTCAATCATGGTGTTTAAACAGAAAGCAAAGTGCTAAAAATAGTGAACCTAATGTTTCAAATAACTTGTCATTCATGTAAGCGTCCAGCAAATAACCAGGACACATGCCTTAAATGCTCACTTTGCGCTTTGTAGAGCAAGAGCAACTTCTGCGGTGTATACAGTTTTCTGCTGCGAAATAGCGCACCAAGCTTCTGGGAGGCTGATTTTGCGATGTTGGCAACGTGGTCATGCCAGGACAAATTGTTGTTGATATAAGAATAACGTAGACATAAGCAAGTGTTATATAAAGTAATTGCGTTTTTAAACGTTTTATATCGTCCAAGAATCGCCAATATTTACTAATGAACAAAGCAATGCATTCTTGAATGAAGCTCCCGATTTCAAATATCTAATGATAAAAGTTGTTGCAATTTTTGGTTTATTTGGAGCATGTCGCCGTGAAGAACTTTATTTAACATTGGATATCATTGAAGAATCAGGAAACCTCTTATTTAAAAACACAATTGAGTTGAGCTTTTGGCGTTTTAATTGCTTAGAAAATTTCTACTTTGACTTCAGAATCATCGGCGATAATCTTGCAGTTAAAATGAGTACCTCCTCAACCAGTTTTTCAGGAATTTATATTGCTTGAAATTTCCTTTTTAGTTAGGTTAATGCGGCAGAGAGACAAAGATTTTTTAAAGAGTAGACCAATTTCTAAGTCGTCGGCGTACATAAGTAGCAAATAAGAATATTTAAATTCCATTTCAGTTACACCCTACTACCATGCGCTCAAAAAGGTATTGAATAGTGCCTTGGCCCATTGCATTAAGACATACGTAAGTATGTTAGCGCGGAAAGTTGTGGTGTCTATCGTATACAATATATGTTAAAACATTTTTGTTACCATGAACTTGCTCTACTTCAAGCTTCGTTAGACCAATTACTGGCCAACTGTATATTTTCCATCTTTCTTGTGATTTGTTTTTCTAATTTTGTGTAATTTTTACCCATCACGAGTTTCCGACTTTATGCCTCTTAGTGATTTTTTTTTTATTTGCAATGTTGCATAATAATCCTTTTTTAAATTTCTAGGTATCGACTCTAATATAAAATATATGATTTATTTTATTTTTGATATTAAGTTTTCTATTTCAATTAGCTCCAAGCATTCTACATTTATGTTTTAGTTATATTAACATAATTTTTTGAATATTCACTCATAACAACAAATTTATTGATAAATGAGGTAACACCAAATTATAATTAATTTACAACCAATGAAAACGACAGAGATGGGAAACAAAACAGGGCCAATATAATTTTTTCATGGCTGACTATTTTAATTCTAAAACGTGTTGTCTCTCTTGCAGAAGGAGCAAATATTTGAATGGGCCAATATGACAGGATTCCTCTGTGCTCTTGGAGGAGTTTGCTTACAAGCCAGAAATAAAGCACTGCAAGCAGCAGCTGCCGCTGTTGCTCAGCAACAACAACAAGCTCAGCAACAGATTTCACATACTAGCCATAGCACTGGTCATACTAGTCTTGCTGCTACTACTACTACATCTACTACAACTACTATTACTCCTATTAGCACTACTACTGGTAATATATCCGGATATTCTAGTATGTCATCTTTGGGTGCACCTAGTTCTAATGTTAGTGAAGTAAGCTGCGCTACTAGAAGATCTAATACTTTAAGTACTCAAACTTCCAGAACGCATTATTCCGATGTTGAAGGCAGTAATGTAATACAGTAAGTTATTTGCTTGAATATGGTTCACGTTTCACATCGTTGAGTTATATGAATTCATATATTGTTCGTTATTTATATATCAGGAATTATTTTCTAACTAGGTATTCTTTTACTTTACCAGATTTGTGGAATTGCTCTTACGCCTTCTTGTGTGCAATAATGAAAAATTTGGTCCTCAAATTCAAAAGCACGTGAAGGAACTAATAGGCCATGAAATGGCTGCAGCTCTCTACCCAATTCTCTTTGAACAAATCAAAATTATAATTGACAAATTTTTTGACCAGAGCGGCCAAGTTATGATGACGGATCTCAACACTCAATTTATAGAACATATTATAGTAATACTGAAGAATATTTTGGATTACACAAAGAATGACCAGCCTTCAGAACACCTTGGAGTCACAAGTATCGAATGTATGATGTTGCAGATAGTTAGATATGTCAGACATCTTGATATGTCGGTACATGGGCTTCATATAAAAACAAAATTATGTCAGTTAGTGGAAGTAATGATGCATAGAAGAGATGACTTATCTTTTCGACAAGAAATGAAGTTCAGGAACAAACTTGTAGACTATCTAACCGATTGGGTTATGGGTTCAAGTCATCAGATTTCCCCACCAAGCGGTAGCGATATTACTCACATGACCAGAGAATTGGATCAATCGGCTATGCAAGCAGTTGCTTCTTTATTAAGAGGCCTCCCTTTGCAACCCGAAGAATCTGATAGAGGAGACCTTATGGAAGCTAAGAGTCAACTGTTTCTCAAGTATTTTACTTTGTTCATGAATCTGCTGAATGATTGTACGGATCCTATGAGCGGATCAGACATTTTAGATCTCTCGGATAGTGAGGAATGTAGACACCGTTTGAACTCAGAGAATTTATCAAATTTACGTAGCTCTACTATTCAAGCCATGTCTAATCTTCTTTCTGCGAATATCGATAGTGGACTGATGCACTCTATTGGTAAGTTTGAAGTTTTCTTTACTTCCCATGCATTGATAGTAAAGTATATATAGTATATAGCTAACATTTTGTCCAGTTAGCACAAGCAATTTAGAAATTATTTCATATTAATCCCTTGAAGTGTAAATACGACCATCATAAGTTATTTTGGTGTTAACATTCACTTGTCTTCTAAAGCGTTATAATATAATAACACTAGAATAAAATTTGTGCGAACAGATTTGATGCGGTTACTTGGCAGGGGTGCGGTCAACACAGTATAACATTATTACAGCATAACCGCGTCTGACCGCCCCAATTTTGAAAAAATTAAATATACAACTGATTTGTAGGTAGATTTGATGCGGTACCCCACCTGCCGCCCCAATTTCGAAAAAATTAAATATACAACTGATTTGTAAGTAGATTTGATGCGGTCACTCATCAGGGGTGCTGTCAACACAGAATAACATTATTTCCTCATCATTTCAGCGCCCCCACCTGCCGCCTCAATATCGAAAAATTTAAATATACAGCTGATATTTAGGCAGACTGGTCGTTGATCAGGGGTGCGGTCAACACAGTATACCATTTATACAGCATTATCGCATTTGACCGCCCCCCCACATGCCACCCCATTATCGAAGAACTGAAACATACGGCTGATTTATAGGCAGATTTTATGCGGTCACTTAGCAGGGATGCGGTCATCACAATACGGGATTATTGCAGCATAACCGTGTCTGACGCTGACCGCCCCAATATTTAAAAATTGAAATATTCAACTGATTTTTATGCAGATTTCATGCGGTTACTTATCAGGGGTCTGATCGCCCCCACCTGCCGCCCCACTAACGCAAAATTAAAATACACAACTGATTTTTAGGCAGATTTCGTGCGGTCACTCATCAGAGTTGCGGTCAACACAGAATAACATTATTACACCATAAATGCGTCTGACCGCCCCCACCTGCGCCCCAATATCGAAAAATTTAAATATGCAACTGATTTTTAGGCAGATTTTATGCGTTTACTCATCAGGGGTGCGGTAAACACAGAATAGCATTATTACATCACTACCGCGTCTGACCGCCCCCAACTGCCGCCCCAATAACGAAAAATTAAAATATACAACTGATTTTTAGGCAGATTTCGTGCGATTACTCATTAGAGGTGCGATCAACAGAGAGTAACATTAATACGTCATAACCGCGTCTGACCGCCACAACCTCTTGCCCCAATACTGAAAAATTTAAATATACAGCTGATTTTTAGGCAGATTTGACACGGTCACCTAGCAGGGTTGCGGTCAACACAATATAACATTATTATAGCATAACCACGTCTGACCGCCTCCTCCTGCGCCCCAATATCGAAAAATTGAAATATACAACTAATATTTAGGCAGATTTCATGCGGTCACTCATCAGGGGTGCGGTCATCACAGATGACATTATCACATCATAAATGCGACTGACCGCCCCCACCTGCCGCCCCAATATCGAAAAAATTTAAATATACAGTTGATTTTTAAGCAGATTTCATGCGGTCACTCATCAAGGGTGCCGTCAACACAGAATAACATTATTACATCATAACCGCGTCTGACCGCCCTCACCTGCCTCCCCAATATCGAAAAATTGAAATATACGACTGATTTTAAGGCATATTTCATGCGGTCACTCATCTGGGGTGCGGTCAACACAAAATAACATTATTACATCATAACCGCGTCTACCCGCTCTCCCCTGCCTCCCCAATATCGAAAAATTGAAATATACAACTGATTGGGTTATGATGTAATAAAGTTATTCTATGTTGACCGCAGACCTGATGAGTGGCCGGATGAAATCTGCCTAAAAATCAGTTGCATATTTAAATTTTTCGATATTGTGGCGGTAGGTGGGGGCGCGGGCGGTTAGACACGGTTATGATGTATTTTTATTCTGTGTTGACCGCACCCCTGATAGTGACCTCATGAAATCTGCCTAAAAATCAGTTATGTATTTCAATTTTTCGATATTGGGGCAGTAGGTGGGGGCGGTCAGACGCCGTTATGATGTAATAATGTTATTGAAGTGAAAACTTCTTTAGGCCCGTTTTACAATTTTTTTTTCTGGTGGTTGAATGATACCGAGCCGTCAGGCGTCACGCATCACGCGTCATGCTCGGATATGTAACGTAACGTTCCTTATACTGGCATGTTCCCGTATAGGTAGAGGGCCGAAATTTTCAGGGGATGTAGCCGGGGTAAAGAGAAGATCCTGGACGAAAACGGGACCTCGTACCCCATCACGTTTGGCCAGGGGTGGGGAGAGAAGGAAAAACTTAAATAATTAATTCGGGGAGAACGGGAAGAGGTACGGGGTCGAAATTTTTGTGGTAGGTGCGCCCCATGGTTGGCCATACGGGGGGAACGGGGGCTCTAATTTAAGGGGGGATTTTGGGGGGGGGGGGGGAACCGTTTTTCGCCCGTATCTCTGCAACGAAGGCTCGGATCGAAATTCTGACAAACGATGACCCCGCCTGTTGAAGTTTTCACTTTTGTCGTGCGGTCTTAAGCACACAACAAATTTTTTCTGTTGTAATATATCGGGACTTGGGGCAGTTCAAATAAATTAAGGCCAGTCTCGTTTTGTATCAAAAACCATTCTGTTCCATTAAAATTCCAAATTGAGTACATGTTTACAATGATTATATTAGCAAAACAATATATATTCTCGGATAATCATAATACGCCTGACGCAAGTCATTACTAACTACTAGGTAATCTTACACATTAAAATGTACCATATGTTACTAATTTACTTTAATTAATCCTAAATATGTTTCTTATATTATTATAACACATCTACATCTACCACACCTCTTACGCAAACAAAAAAAAGACTAATCATATATCTATAAATTTCTGTTACTCTTAACATAATCTATCGCTCAAAATATGACTTAATTCTATTTTTATGTACTTCCAAACCATAAAAAATAAAATAAAAATGTTTAATTATCATTGCAAATTCGAAGTTCAAGCAGTAAATAGAATTAAAAAAAAAATGTTATTGATAGAGAAACAAAAGAAAAAAAACTTATCAACACTAAGTCGGTTATAGTTTCTTTTAGATGCCAAAATCTTCCAAAATACGTAGCAAACGGCCACGTTAGGTCACAGGTATCGCCATTTATACAAAAAGTAATTTTATGCTATAATTGTTTTAGATACGGTCATTCAAGCAAACAATGCAAAAGCAAAACAAGATGTCTTAAATGTAAGGGGGATCACATTCTTGATAACTGTAAGGAAGAAAAAGAGATAAATTGTTTTTACTGCGAAAAAAGGCATTATACAAATCAGACTAAAATGTGTTCTGAATTCTCGAGACAAAAACAAATAAAAAAAGGTATGGCGGAGCAAAATATGTCCTATATGGACGCGGAAAAACATTTTCCGAAGCAAAGCTATGCTAATGCATTATCAAAAAACAGTAGTACCGATGTAGACTTGAGTGAATTGGATAAAATAATTACAAATAACTATAACATGGTCAAAGACTCTCCTAACCAACAAAAAGCTAATTATTTTACTCAGCAAAAAGTAGCTCCCAAAAGAGCTCGACCTAGTTCTCCCAATGCAATTCTGCAAGAACATAACAAAATACTATTCAAATTAAATTTTTCTCAGAGCTCAGGCTCTATTTTAAATGACCAAGTGTACCAAGCCGGCGGCGTAGCTCGTCATGACACGACTTCTGAAATGGATCAGGATCATATAGATCTAAGCAATGTAAATACCATAGTGGAGTTAGTAATTACAATAATAGATGTGTTAAAAGAAAGTCAATTATATAATAAAAATAAATTAGAACTGGCTAATCTTATTAACATAAAGTTAAAAGAAAATAATAAACAAAGTTCAATATCCTACAAATACCAATTATGTAAGGATTTAATATTTGGTTTAAGGGCTAAATAAATTATTGATTGTTAAACCAATAGTTATACTTTAATAGTATTAAATTTGCAATGAACCAATTAAATGCATGTCAGTGGAATTGCCGATCGGCAATTGCAAATAAAAATAGTCTAGAATACATTTTAGCCCAAAATAATACTCACATTGCCCTTTTATCTCAGACTTGGTTTACGCCAGGGAAGTATGTCTATATGGTTATAATGTAGTTCGTAATGATCGTCAGGATGGCAAGGGAGGAGTTGCAATATTGATTAAATAAAATTTACTGAGATTACGGGGCCTTTATACAATAATATATTTTACGTAGGTGTAAAAATAAAAATGCAAGGCAGCTCAGATTTAACTCTTCTGTTAGTTTATATAAAACCTCAAACAAAAATAAGTTTAGCTAACAAGCTCCTCTTGAAACTTATTTCGAAGAATAGCGATTTAATAGGAAATTCATCAACTAACAGTGTTAACTATGTTGGGGCTTGGAACCTTCGGCAACATGCACTAAAACTGAGCTTTATCCACAATACCGAAACAGAATTTTATTTTTTTTTCTTTTTTTTTGAGTTTTAATCATCTTCTGATGATGCTAACATGGTTAGCGAAACGCGCGTCGAGTGCAAAAATTCTGTTTCGGTATTGTGGTTAAAGCTCAGTTTTAGTAACAGTGTTAAATTTTACCCACCCTTATTGGAAACATGAAAAATCGCCCCAACTTGTAAACAGCTATTCTTGGATAGCCCATAATAAAGAAAATATTTACTCTTCGGACATAGCACCATACTTTCAGCTGTTGAAAATGTTCTTTTTGATTTACCCAAAATAACAATTAAGCACTACAATAGTGAAGAACCACTAATTATAAAATAGCTTTTTCTAAAAGATTTTAATAATATACATAAAAATTCGGAGCATATATTTACCTATGGATCGGTTGTTGAGGGTAGATCAGGGTGTGCTTTTCTCCACAAAAATAAAGACATTTCCAAACAGTTTAGGCTGTTGAACGGATCAACAATTTTCTCTGCAGAATTATGGGCTATTTGGGAAGCTCTATTACTCTGTATAGAATATGAAGGAAATACCCACTTTACCATATTTACTGATAGTAAAAGTGCCATAGAGGCCATTGCTAATTGTAGCTCTAAAATTCCTGCCAATTATATTGTTAAAAAAATTATTAATACCTGTACAATATTAAAACGATTTAGAAAAACTGTACATCTTGTTTGGATCAAGGCTCATATGGTATAACAGATAACGAAATTGTACATAAACTACCTAAAGATGCGACAAACCTTCCAAGTTTTGTAGCAAATTATGATTTTAATCTATCCAAATCACAGTTATACCAAAATTGGCAGGAAAACTTTAACCTTACTAATGAAGGATACATATACAAAAACATGTTTCCAAAAATTAATAAAAAGGCTTAGTTTGATGGAATATCAAAGCGAAGTTTTATAAGAACTATCTCCCGGATTCGTTGTGGTCATGCATTATGTCCAAAGTATAAAAAGAAAATAGGTTTACAGGAGGGTGAGAATTGCGAATGTGGAGATGTCGGAGGTTTGGAGCACAGTGTCTTGGGATGTTTGTCTCATGCACAGAGCCTATATTTATTGTACAATAGTTTAAATGATGTTGTTCTTCCATTCAACCTAAAATCTCTTATTATGACAAATAACATAAGTATATACAGTGCCCTATATAAATTAATATTGGATGTCAAAATTGATTTATGAAAAAAAAACAAAAAAAAAAATAAATAAAAGCAAATAAATAAAACATAAAACTTTCGAAAACTAAAAGAATGAAAGCATATATAAAACAATAATAAAAAAGTAGTAAAAAATTGAAAAGAAAAAACAAACAAAAAGAATAAACAAAAAAAGACACAAAAAATACAAAAAAGTATGTATTAGAAATTAGATAATTAGGTATATTGTAGTTTATACAAGACATAATATTAGGTATATTGTAGTTTATATAAGTCATATTACTGTTCAATCTCTATAAATTTTTGGTCGATAGCTGTCATTATGAATGAAGAGAGATACTGGCCATTTGGTTTTAACCAGAGCCATAAAACACAAAAAAATGTACTTCCTTAACCTCATGCCCTATTCGTATCAGGATATTTGGAGCTCTATCCTCGATAACCATACGCTTCCATTTTAATTCTACCTCGTTTTCCATTAAAATGTTTTTCCCTGGTTTGTACACTATTGTTTTAGTTTTCGATTCATATTTAATTTTTCTTTTCATTTTTGATTTTATCAAATTATCCCTTGCCTTCGCTTGTGCCTGTTGCAACCTGAAATTTAACTCTAGCGAATAGCTATCAAAGTTGTATAAAGGATCAACTTGCCGTGTTGTCTGAGTAAATTACAAACTTTGCCAAAAACTAACTCTTAAGGGGTGTACTTCGTTTCTGTATGAACTGTAGTATTGAAAGCAAAACTCCAAAAATTTACCCAAGAGCTCCAGGAATCTGGAAACTTACCGCACTGCATTCTTAAGAATGCGCCGAAACTTTTGTGCGTGTTTTCCAAACTTTTTGAACCTTAAGAATTTTGGAAATATCTGTTATAATTTCCGACATAAACTCTGTACCTTGGTCCGAAACATTTGTTTGTGGAACCCCGAACCGTAGGACGAAATTTTGAAGGAAGGCTTTCACAACCGTTATTGCTTCCTTATTATTAATTGGGTAGCATTCCACAAACTTTGTTAATTCACATTGAAGTGTAAGTATGTACTGGTCGCAGTCTACCGGTAGTGGGCCAACAAGATCCAAAAAATTGTCATAGGCTCCACATAACGCCTTGAATGTGTATACCTCTGACACTCGTCAAAACGTTTAAGGAAATCGTGTACATCTCTTTGTAAGCCATTCCAAAAATAGAACATTGTACATGCGACTCTTACCTGCATGCCCCCCACTTGGCAGAATGTGAAAATCATTTAAAATTATTTGTTGCATTTCCTTATCCTGTACCATTTGCATATCTTTTATTATCGATAATCTCAAACTCATATTTTTAATTATTTTGGGACCCCTAAATATACTTTCAATCAAAAATTTATTGTTATAATTTATCAGTATAATTACTTCCGGATTTTGAAATATTTCGCAAATATCTTCTCTCAACGATGCACCAGATGCTAACGCTGATCGAGTTTGCTTAAATATAATCGCGTTTTCATTTTTCAAATAAATTAAATTTTCTAGGCAGTAATTATCTTTGCCTATGTTTTTATTAAAATCATTTACTGATGTAACGTAAGCCTCGACGCAACTTTTTGGCGGTTTCGATAGCTCCATCACTCTAGGATGATCAAGTCATTCATGGACAGTGCTATTAAAACTACAATTTGCTACGACCCTGACTTGTTGTCTTGTAATATCGATCATACTACATACACTGTTTGACACGGGACAAAGCGTCTGCTCCCACATTAGTCTTGCCCCTTAAATATCGTACTTCATATGTGTACTCTTCTAAAAGTAACCTAAATTTGGTTAATCGACTAGAAGGGTTAGCCATTCCGAATAAATAAACTAAAGGCCTACGATCCGTATATATAACAAACTTTCTCAAATATAAATAGGTTCTAAATGTTTTCACTGCAAAACAAATCGCTAAAAGTTCTTTATCTATAACTGGGTAATTTATTTCATGAATATTTAAACTCCTGCTGGCATAAGCGACAGGTTTGTCATTTTGATTAGACAGAACTGAGACTTGAAGCGTCTGTTTTAAGAATAAATGTGTTCGTTTCTGAAAAATCTGGGTACTGCAAAACGGGATTAATGCCTGTTTTAAACCTTCAAAACCTGCTGGCATCGTGAATCCCACCTAAATGGTACCCCTTTTTACTTAAAAAATTTAGTAAGTTTCTTGTATGCTTCCTGTAGTAATTTGCGAATGCTACAAAACGTTTGGTTTCATTTGAGTCTTTTGGAACCGGAAAGTTTAAAATTGCCTTAGTTTTTCGGGATCTTGAGCTACGCCTTCCTTCCATATCAGATGACCTAGATATAATATTTCTTGCTTTAGGAAGTCACATTTGTTTGGATTCAATTTCAAGTTAACTTGCCGTAATCTGTCTAGTATTTCTACCAAATTCTGATTATGATTAGCTAAGCTAACAAATCGTCTAGGTGAATAAAACACGAAGAATTATTTAAGCCTTCCATTGCAATAGACGTAGCTCTTGAGAAGGAACTCGGACTAATCTTTAAGCCCATAGGAGGTTTTGTCATTTGAAATTTGCCCTTTGTCGGCGACAAAGGCAGTACATTGTCTGCTTTTCTTCTCAAGCTCTATTTGATAATAATCCTGTGACAAGTCTAAAAGTGAAGAATAGACTGCTCGCGATAACGAATCTAAAGTATCTGTTAAGGTTCGAACCCCGTTGCTATTTTTTTTTAAGATTATGCTTCTAAACAGTTTTTTTCTTGATTTTGAGTATGTCTTGGGTTAGTTTGGGTTAGCACCTGGTTAGTTTCCTTATCTTGAGCCCCCGTAGCGAGCGAAGCGAGCGGAGGGCCATGCGGATCGACCAATAGGAAAGGCCGATTTTTATATAGTGCACTATTTGTGTAAAGGATCTTATAATGCTTTTTAGCATGCCATTAACTTGTCTATTTACTTCTGCCTTATGAGCATGTGGCAACCTGTACGGTTTAACATATACAGTACACAGGTGCATTAGATGGTTGTAAATTATTTTTTTTTGTTTATAAATGTTTGTGGTCGTAAAAGGGTAAAAAACATTTGAATATTTTGAAAACAATTTTTGAATTGAATATTTCTCGGATTTTTGTAAGTGATCAAGTTTTAACATGCTTAAAATTGCTTTTATTCTATCAACAGTTTTGTCTGTAGTTCTGAAACTGCAGACTTCGTTTTCACTAAGTGACATTGTTATTGGTGTAATTTTTTTAACTGTACGTCATTTTCTCGCACATTCAAAATTCGAACAAGAATTTTAGTGAGCTTTGGTCTAGTTGCTGCACTAGCCACAAAAACTCCCTCGGATACCTCTTCTGGTAAAACAATGCAATCTTTATTTGTGCGAATGTCAAAGTATTTAATATTTTCGCACCTTGCAGGAATAGATACAATTTGTTCATGTTTTGATCTCATCGGTATACTTCATTGTTTATCTAAAAAGAAAAAGAAAATTTTTCAAAATCAATTTTTGTTGAGTAGTGTATGAAAAAATCTGAACCTAGCACTCCATTAAAATCGTCATCAAAAGAATCTATCAGTAAAAAGTCGTGACACACTTCTGTGTTTTCATTTAGTTGCAAATCAAGGCTCACGCAGCCTTGCGAAATCGTTGACCTTGAAATTCCATGTATTTTGATGTGTTTCAAGTAATCTACATTCTTAAGTTTGCCAACACGATTTTTAAATAGGTCACTGATAGATGTTCCTGTGTCGATTAAAAGTTTTAAATTTTTATTTTTGTATCCAGCGTTGATATAATTTAACCCATTTATGCTTGATATATTGTGTTCATTAAAAACGAAAAAACAAGTCAGCTGATGTGTCTTTATTCTCGGTATTATTTAAATGTCGGCGTTCGCCACTAATAATATTTTCTACTCCTACTTTCACTATTTCTGGAGAAATTTCTACCCGCATTAAAATTTCCCCTGAAGTGAATGGACTGATTACAATTGTACCCCTGTGTATTGAAATTTTGGCAAAACTGGCCACTATCCGCAGTACCACGGTACCCGTAGCTGCCCCTAGAACTAAACCCTTGTGCTGGTGCCTAAATTATCCTCCAAAATTTGTTTGTCCTCGAAAAGATGTATTATTTCCTCGCATATTAAATAATGGTTTAGTTATGCCATATGTTAGTTCCTTTGCGCCCTTAATAGCTTCGCTCAGTGACTGGAAATTTCCATATTTAATTATAGTGCGCAAGTCGCTGTTTTGCAACCCGTTTGCAAATGAATTAATCGCAATTTTTTCGTTGACCGGTTTAAGAATATCCGCAGTGTTAGTGTCACCATTTACTTGTGCAATTGTTAAATCGACCAACGTCTCAATCGATTTACCGAACTCTTCTACAGATTTCCACGTTGCTTAGCTGAATTAAGATTTACCTACAGGACTGCTGGGGACTTTTTTGAAATTAAATTTGACCTAATATCCTGAACTAAAATATCGTTGCTAGCATACTGTAACGAAGTTACTATATTTTTAGGGGAATGGTATGCAAGCCGGATTAACTTTCTTATTTTACGAGCTATTCACATCATTCTTTTTCGTAAAATATAATTTAAATATTCTAAACTCGGTTCAATAAAGTATTCCGTCGCGAAAAGCCGGGAAATCGGTTTTCACATTTTCCGTAGTACTCGCGCGGTACCGGTAGAACGTCGCAATCTCCGTCGCAGCACAGTACGCGTGAAGGACCCCACTCATCGGCCGGCCGATGACGTGATCCCCCACTACGCGTCGAGGTAACAAAAGCGGGCTGCATCGCGCTGACCAGGGCCAGGCAGAGCCCACCCGAGTTCTCGAATAAGACGTCGCCAGCCAGCCAGCCAGCCGCCTAGCCCAGCCCAGACCAGAGGAAAAGGACCACCACTACCGCCAAGCTGAGCCAGACCCATGCCGCTTCCTGCATGTCGCCGCCTTTCTTGTCCGCCTTCGCTGCTGCTATTTAGGTATTACTGTAGGTATATCTCTCTCCCTCTTACGCTACATTAAGCTGGTCTCGGTTTTCCATTCCGATCAGTTCTTCCTCTCTCTCTCTCTCTCTCTCTCTCTATCTCTCTATCTCTCTACACTTCAAGCCGGCCTCGGTCTTTCAATTCCGGTCGGTTCTATCTTTACAAGCTCTCACACTCAACCCACCTTCCTCCATTCGTCATCTCTCTCACCCCCTTACATTACACAAGCTGGTCTCGGTTTTCCATTCCGATCAGTTATTCTTTCACTACACATGCTCTCTCTCTCTACACTACAAGCCGGCCTCGGTCTTTCAATTCCGGTCGGCTCTATCTTTACAAGCTCTCTCACACATACCCTACCTACCATCCTTCCATACCTAGCCTACCGCCTCAACGACGGCGTAAAATCGTAGTAGCGAAGCACGACCGGAAAGCAATGACGTATTCGCGCACGCGCAATCCGGGATTTATTTTTCATGTATGCAGGAAGCCTCGTCAGGTCGTTTATTAATGTCGCACCGTATCCTATGTATCGTCGTCATCCTTATTTCTGTTATGATCCGAACCTTAACGCTATCGTCGCATGTTTCCGTATTCTTCTAAGCATCAGGCCGCGTATATCCATACCCGTCAGGACCAAGTCAGAGGAGCTACGTTGGACGGGTGTTGGACCGTCATTCGAGTGCCTGTCCGTGGACTCGTGGATATCGTAATCCAAGTAGCTTCGTCGTAGTAGTACCGTTCCTTAACAGTTGATAACGCGGCTCTGTTTCTCTTCTCAATGTCAATGTCATTCCGTTACGTTTCGCATACCATACCCTCCCTCTGGCAATATTTTCGTTTCTTTATCTTTTGGGTTAATATAAGCCGCATTAGAGTAACTTTTTAGTTAAGAATTGATAGTTTAGGTTAACCTCAGTTTAGGTAGTTTGGATTAATAAAGAATAATTCTTACGTTGCAACATTAGGTTAGCATAGGTCATCAGGGTTTTGAAGTCACCATTCTTTATATTTCCAGTTGGTAAATAGAGATGCTGTATTAGGTGTATTTTGAAATTGTGTATTTTCTTTCTAAATCCCTTCCTGCTAGTATTAAGTTAAGTTAAGCAAGTGAATTTCTGAAAGCAGCCGGCAACCACGCAAACTTTCGAGATTGACCCCTGGTTCGCCGTTTCTCCACTGTCTAAAAGCAACCCGGTGCGGAGTGGGCCCTCTACCACTATAATTCAGATGCGGTGGCGCCCGAGAACCAACCATTGGATGACGTA
Organism: Pissodes strobi; assembly: GCA_016904865.1. Taxonomy (NCBI): domain Eukaryota; kingdom Metazoa; phylum Arthropoda; class Insecta; order Coleoptera; family Curculionidae; genus Pissodes; species Pissodes strobi. The sequence continues at coordinate 59,100 of MU183866.1, read as the reverse complement.
ATGGTTAAACTAGGCACTCCAATAGCATTTTACGCAGAAGATATAGCATAGCATGCAGAAGCAAAGAAGCGCCTAACGAGAAACGCCTCACAATACTCCGATTTTAACCTCGAAGCAAAGAAGCGCCTAACGAGAAACGCCTCACAATACTCCGATTTTAACCTCAATTTTGCCCCTTCAGGCAGACGTGTTTTTAGCACATATGTAGTTAACAACTTTTTCCCTGCCTGCTCCAAGAGTGCATCATACCATTCAATAGAGTCAACTAACTGTTTGGTGATAAGTTCGGAGCCGTTCATTACGGGCAATAGGCTTGACGACGTCTTTTACTTGCTCATTTGGATAGAAAAATTCACTCTCAGACCCGGGGGAATCCACTTCTCCTACCTCTAATAAACGAGAATCTAACGTAATCTTACTTGCACTTAAAACTTTCTATTTCCTTTACACATTGCTTAAGTTTAGCTATTAATTTTGGATCATGCTGACATATTAAACTTTTCCTTACAACTACCTAGTTCTGGCGCGTATTATGAATTCATACCGTGCTGCAACACTCCAATGTGTTAAAATACAGGAGGAATTAAATAAACCATTTTTGTCAAGATAGTTTAAAAATCCTACCGTGCGCCAGTACAGAAATCACGTAAGGATTTATGAACGCGTATTATGAATTCATACTGCGCTGCAACACTCCAATGTGTTAAAATACAGGAAAGCAAAATGTTTCACTTTTCGCATGGCCCTCCGCTCGCTTCGCTCGCTACGGGGGCTCGACAAAAAGAACCTAACCAGGTGCTAACTAACTAACTAACCCAAGACTTACCCAAAATAAAAAAAATTGTTTAGAAGCTTGATCCTTAAAAAAATGAGAAAAAAGCAAAGGGTTTGAACCCGGGCCGCGGAAAGCCGCCGATATCAGACCTAACCATCTAGACCCCTCGACCACGAGGCCTCTTGCAAATTGATTGCATCGCGAATATATCTAATTCCACGTGTGTTGCAGCGCAGTATGAATTCATAATCAAATGCTTATAAATTCCTCCTGGACTTCAACACATAATTCGCGTATAGTTTAAAACCCCACAAGATGGTTATGATATTCAGTTTTGCTACTACGCTTCAGCACAATGACCGCGCTGCCACATAGTAGGAAGTACTAATACGCAGCTCTGACTTAATTTTATCTAACTTAACTGACTTACTGCTAACATATTTTGCATTTTTTCTTCTTCCCAAGCTGTCTTTATACAAATTTCTATCAAATACTCGGGCTTCCTCCAATTAGTATATAAATTCGTCTGGTATTGACATCACATTTCATTGCTATTTCCATCATCTTTCTAGATTTGTTTCCTGCTTCTTGTTATTTCTGTCCTAATTTTCCTTTCCAATGTCTTCTTACATCGACAGGTAATACATAAACCAACATTGCACACTATTGCTAAAAATAAAACTCCAATTGTAAGTACCTCTCTGGCTCCACCAAAGGACGTCTCTTTTGCCTGGCCACCACTATTGCCAGCTTGCGCTATTACAATCTCTTCCTTTGTTTGAGTTTACCCCATCTGGACCTCTTGGAATTTTCTTACAATTTTCAATTATTTTTCGTCGTATTTTCCAAGTTTTTCGGCAGGATCGCCATGTAATATATCGGAGGGCAGTTCAAATAAATTAAGGCCAGTCTCGTTTTGTATCAAAAACTATTCTGTTCTATTAAAATCCCGAATTGAGTACCTACATGTTTATAATGTTTACAATGATTATTTATATTAGCATAACAATATATTCTCCGATAATCATAATACGCCTGACGCAAGTCATTACTAACCTAGTTAGATCTTACACATTATAATGTGCCATATGTTACTAATTCACTTTCATTAATCCTAAATGTTTCTTATATTATTATAATACATCTACATCTACCACAATGTGCTAGCCGCATCCCTGATGAGTGACCGCATGAAATCTGCTTAAAAATCAGTTGTATATTTAAATTTTTCGATATTAGGGCGGTAGGTGGGGGCGGTCAGACGGGATTATGATGTAATAATACTATTTTGTGTTGACCGCACCCCTGATGAGTGACCGCATGAAATCTGCCTAAGAATCAGTTGTATATTTCAATTTTTCGATATTGGGGCGGTAGGTGGGGGCGGTCAGACACGGTTATGATGTAATAATGTTATTCTGTGTTGACCGCACTCCTGATGAGGGACCGCTTGAAATATGCCTAAAAATCAGTTGTATATTTACATTTTTCGATATTGGGGCAGTAGGTGGGGGCGGTCAGACGCGGTTATGATGTAATAATGTGCTGTGCTGACCACAACCCTGATGAGTGAACGCATGAAATCTGCCTAAAAATCAGTTGTATGTTTCAATTTTTCGATATTGGGGCGGTAGGCGGTTGTCAGACACGGTTATGATTAATGTTATTTTGTGTTAACCGCACCCCTGATGAGTGACCGCATGAAATCTGCTTAAAAATCAGTTGTATATTTCAATTTTTCGATATTGGGGCAGTAGGTAGAGGCGGTCAGACGCGGTTATGATGTAATAATGTGGCCACATCCCTGATGAGTGGCGGCGTGAAATCTGCCTAAAAATCAATTGTATATTTCAATTTTTCTATTTTGGGGCGGTCAGACGCGGTTATGGTGTAATAATGTTATTCTGTGCTGACCACATCCCTGATGAGTGACCGCATGAAATCTGTCTAAAAATCAGTTGTATATTTCAATTTTTCGATATTGGGGCGGCAGGTGGAGGCAGGCAGACGCGGTTGTGCTGTAATAATGTTATATTGTGTTGACCGCTTCCCTGCTACGTGACCGCATGATATCTGCCTAAAAATCAGCTGTATGTTTCAATTTTTCGATATTGAGGCGGCAGGTGGGCGCGGTCAGACGCGGTTATGATGTAATAATGTTATTGTGTGTTGACCGCAGCCCTGATGAGCGACCGCATGAAATCTGCCGAAAAATCGGTTGTACAGAGGCAAATCAACCCCTATCTCAGAAACCACTAATCGTAGAGACTTGCTGTAAAAAAATATATAACTAAAGTGGCCAAAAGAAAACACTGGCAATAATTTTCAACTTTATACCTTTACCGCTAGGGGGCGTAATAGCTATGGTCGGGTAGAAAAATGCATTTTACTAAAAATATGTTATTATAAAGTTGATAAAAGAATACTCCCACTGTAATTCTCGTGAAATTCTGCATCTTTTTGGTTCATCACTTTGGATTGTAGAGCATCAAATAAGGGCAGGGGGGAAGGGAGAAGTCTGACTGATTGAATGCCTATAACTTTACTTTGTCTCAACATATTTGAGCAAACTAGGTCTCGTTCGAGAAAGGAAACCTTGCTTATTAAGAACAAAATATACTCATGACATTGGTTTTTGCTGCTTCCGCTAGGGGGCGCCAATTCAAGAGTTCATAGTTTTTAAATTTTTCTCCGAAATTTCAAACATAATGATACAATTATTTTAACAGAAACAGAAAGTGGATCAAATTTGCAAGAAAAATCCTTTAAGCCGCATATCGATAACTTCACACGTTAAGGAGTTATAACCAGAAGAGCATTTTTTAACAATGTATGCATTGAAAACGCAAATTATTTTTCGAATTTTTATGGTTAAGCATGCCATAACAAAAGTTAAAAATGTTTTATTAACAAAGGAATCAAAAGAACCATGAAAATAACATTAATGATACTATAATAATAACATAATAGGGAATAAGTGTACATTGTGACTTAGGGCTGCTCCAATATTTTAAGAAATGTGGTGCAATAATTGAGAGAAGCTTATCTCAGGTATCCAGTTTTACTATAATAGTTATCGCGATCTTTCTCCTAAATTAAAATATCAGCTAAAAATGTGGATATATTAGCAGAATAAAATAAAAATTTTGCCCTTTTTCTGACCAACCTCGGACTCACCATTCACACGTATGTTTTAATACTTTTTCAAATTTAATAGGTCGTATAAACAAAAAGCGAACTTGTTTGAAAGAAACGTAAATTTTTTTTCACTCTTGGCACCGCGATTACGCGATACTGGCAGTTTTCGTCGTCCTAAATGCCGTAGGCGTCGCAATGGAAGAGCTGAAGACAATATTATTAATATCCTGGCATACATATAGTATAATAGGCAGTTAGGAACTAGGACATTATCTTCAGACTTGGGTATAGCATGAATTACTGTTCGTAATATTTTAAAAGACTATGGGTAAATTCACTACATTAATTACCATATCATTCGTAACCCATAACCTTCGTGTTACTGGGGTATGCGGTAGTAGATCATTATAGAAAATAAATGCATATCTTATTTAACTAAAAGCGGTTAAAACTCAAAATAGGAAATGTAATGTGTAATATATTACCTTAAAGTAACTGCGAGGCGTTTTGTGACATTGATTGGTCTCTTAAATTTGGTTTGGTGAATTCTCATACATAGGGTGCTTAGAATATATTAAAATATAAATATGGCCGAGTGTAAAGCACTTTTCAAAATAGAAGAAAGTTGTTAAGAATTAAGTTATTGTCCAAATACACAATCACAGCCTTCTAAGAAAAAACAAAAAAATATGCCGCTATTTCAACGTTGGCCACAATTTTAGGCAAAATTATTATCAGAATTCACTCAAAAATTATTTGTATGCATGCCAACACAATATAATTTTGCAACAAATTATTCTTTTTATAGTTTTATTTAAAAATTACGCAATTTTTGTTTACTTTTTTTGTACTTGGACATATCTTAATTCTAAACATCGTTTCTTCATAAAACTTCGACTCTTGACCATTTTTACGTTTTAATAAATTATGTGCACCCTGCATATGAAAACTGATAAGTTATATAATTTTTTAGCAATTTCAAATGAAGCAGGCGTTTTTATGAAGAATGACTTTTTTCGTATGATGACCAGTCAGCTGGTTAGTCCGCATTCGGAACCAATCCGTGAATGTTTGCCTTCGCGGCCGTGATCGTGATATATGTTCTCCGTTTTTGTCGGTCATTGGTGGTGTAGTCGATTTTTGAAAGACCAGGAATTATCGCCTGAAAAAATGTCGCGAATTGATCAGAGACAAAAAGTTAATTGTATTTATTAAATTTTCTTCGGCACAGCCTGTGTTAAAGATTCACTTATATTATAATAGTTTTATATTTAATTGCAAATTAATCCAAACAGTCGATCTTTTAATGCGAACAAAATTAGAACAGGTTGTGATTAATTAGTTTAGTGAAATTAGCACATGCTGAACCACTTAAAAATGAACTTTGTGTTGTCAAAAAACTACTAGTTGACACTTAAGTATCAACCTCTGGCTTTAAGTCCCTTCATTGATGAAGACAGCTTGTTAAGACTTGGCGGGCAATAAGCCACGCATCAGAAAATTAAAATAAAACATCCGCTGTTTTTGGATGGAAGACGTACTAAGAAAACGTATGTAACTTTTGATATATTCAAAAAAAAATATGCAAAACGCGCCCAAAGAAGTTTTCACTTCAAAAATAGTTAATAAAATAGTTTTTAAAATTAAGGCATCAACAAATTCACGACATCCGCCTATTACCAACCACTTGAAAGCTAATTATGTGACCGATTGACTAAGTGGATCAAGGCTGCGACCGTGTTGTGTTTGAGCATTACTTTAATCATTCGGGGATATGGCACCAACACCAGACCATTTTTTTACAACATAATAATAATAATAATGATATACGGTTTTCTAAATATTACTGCTTTTAATTCGTGACGGCTCGGTACTCCAGGTTCGATATTCCAGATATCAGATATCTTTGCACTCATGTTTGTATGCGGCCAGGGCATAGCACTGCAAGGCGGGTATATCATAGGCGGGTATGCCATAGGGTGACTTTAATATCATAAAATACATATAACAACGATAAAAAACAATTAGGAAAATTAGTTAAGCATCTTCCTAAATTTTCCAGTTTCCTCTAATCTTAAATGATTTATTCTATTTCCACAATAAGGGTGTTAAAATTGCCTTATATTGTTGAATCTTTCCTAAAGTTCGCAGCACTGCGCTTTCAATGTTGATACGCCTGTTGTGACATGTAAATGCGTCGCGCTGTAATTGGTTAAAAGCTTCGGCCGTCAACGGGTCGAATAACATGATTATTGATTGTAGTGTGTTCAATTACAATAAGCAAGCATATCTGGTCATGTTATATTAAAAAGTAGGTATATCTCCGTGCATTTCAATTTATTTCCAATTTGGTAAGCTTCGTGTTAGTCACTTATTTAGCTAAAAAGCTAAGGCGATTAGACTTAACTTGATTTACAAACCTGGCCGAACGTACATGGGATATGCTATCGTAGTCCTTTGTAGGTGTGGCTTTCCGGCTGTAATAAAATATTTTTTTACAAATTTTTTTGTATCGTTTTTAAATGTTTAAAAATGTGTAATTTGGATAAAATGGCGAATGCGCGACCAAACGTTTTTGTCTACGACGCATAGAATAGCGGTTTTATCTTGGTGGTTCCACCAAATTGTAATAAGGTATGCTCAATTATGTTAGGATAGGAATTTATGGCGCCCCCTAAAAAAGTTTGATGTTTTTGTTGAATTTTTTTTTTCTCAACAGACTTGGGTTACAACAAAGATCTGCAAACCAGAGCCGCGTTCATAGAGGTGTTGACAAAAATACTTCAGCAGGGAACAGAATTTGATACCCTGGCAGAAACTGTTCTAGCTGATAGATTCGAACAATTGGTACAGTTGGTAACCATGATTAGTGATAAAGGAGAACTGCCTATAGCAGTAGCCTTAGCTAATGTAGTAACAACATCCCAAATGGATGAACTAGCGAGAGTTTTCGTCACGTTATTTGATGCGAAACACCTGTTGTCACCTTTGTTGTGGAATATGTTCTATAGGGAAGTCGAGATATCGGACTGCATGCAGACTTTATTTAGGGGCAATTCTTTGGGAAGCAAGATTATGGCGTTTTGTTTTAAGATATACGGTGCAAGTTACCTGCAGACACTTTTGGAACCTTTGATACAACCACTGGTAGATAAACCTTTTCAGAGCTTTGAGGTGGATCCAGCCAGGCTGGATACCAGTGAAGACATTGAGGAAAATCGACAGAATCTCATTGCCCTAACTCAAAAGGTGTTTGATGCCATTGTTTGCTCTGCAGGTAGATTTCCATCTCAACTACGATCGATGTCTCACTGTCTTTATCAAGTATTAAGCAAGAGATTTCCTCAATTTCCACAAAATAATATAGGCGCTGTAGGAACAGTGATCTTTTTGAGATTTATAAACCCAGCTATTGTTTCGCCACATGAAATGGGTATTGTAAGCAATCAAGTACCAACTAATATAAGGAGAGGTCTAATGTTGATGTCTAAAATTTTGCAAAATATAGCTAATCACGTAGAATTTAGTAAAGAACAACACATGTTGCCATTTAACAATTTTTTGAAGGGTCATTTTGAATCTGGCAGAAGATTCTTTATTACCATCGCTTCCGACTGTGAAACTGTTGACCAAGCTTCGCATTCGATGTCATTTATATCTGATGCTAATGTTTTGGCCCTGCATCGTCTATTATGGAATCATCAAGAAAAAATTGGAGATTATCTGTCTAGTAGCCGGGACCATAGGTCTGTAGGAAGACGACCTTTTGATAAAATGGCTACTTTGTTGGCGTATCTAGGTCCTCCAGAACATAAAACTTTTGATTCACAGTAAGTTACTAAAGGTTTAAGTATATTCTATCGTTTAAATGATCAAGGTTTTTCTATTGCAGCTTGCTGTTTACAGCTAACCCACGATTGCGTTCACTTGACATGTCTTCAACTAATTTTGAAGATTTAATGACCAGGCATAATATTGACGAAAAAGAAGAATTTAAAACCATAAAATCTCTTAATATATTTTACCAAGCTGGTACTAGTAAGGCTGGTTTTCCCGTATTTTATTACATTGCCAGGAGATTCAAGTAATATTTATAATATTTTAATTTTTCCATTGAAATGTGCAAATAAAAATCTTTTCAGGATGGGAGAAACTAGCGGAGATTTATTGATATATCACGTAATTTTAACTCTAAAGCCCTTTTGCCACTCGCCGTTTGAACTGGTGGTTGATTTTACGCGAACCGGTTCTGAGAATAGGTTTAGGATTGAATACTTGCAGGGGTGGTTCTGCGTCTTACCAGAAGTAGCAATTGAAAATATTCATTCTGCATATATTTATAACTGCAACAGTTGGGTTCGTGAATATACCAAATATCACGACCGAATATTGTATCCTCTAAAGGTAATTTTTTATGACTAGTGGTGTACATTATACAGCAGAGAAATTGAATTAAAGCAATTATTGTAGATTGGTGTAAACGGAAGTCGCACTTCCGTATTTACTCTTTCGTTACAATAATAAATGAAATAGGTTTTCCATTTTCAGTTCATTTTATAGAAGATCACCTACTGGAAAAGATATATTCACCATTCTCTTATAGTATAAAGATGTATAAATAATTGTTAAAATGCTCATTTAATATCATGCCTGGAAAAATCATTTCAGCACTATATTACAAAATACTTATATAACTTCCTGTTCCTTCCGTTCAAAAACCAAGAGATATTGAAAATATTGAATTGTAATCAAGGAATAATTTATTTGTGCAACTAGTATATAGGGTACCCCAGTTGTTAATATGGTCACATCTAAATAACTTGCTAGCTTGCTAATCTGAATAAAAATTGTTTCAGTTTTAGTAAGAGTGTGTATCAATTTTGAGACCATTCTCATGATATACATTTAATCCAAGTTATATATTATATACCACAGAAAGCTTTTTATATAATATGCCAGGACTATATTCTGAGATATATTCCATAACACCACGCGACCATAAAATCTTTCATTAATCTATTATTTACTTACGCGTTATTATGATTAGATATAGTACCCAAATGAGTCAAAGGAACAATTTAATGTCACTTACATTTTCGTTGTAGGTAATAATGATTATATCTTCTATTTTATTTTTTTTATTGTAATTATGAACTATTTTCTGCTAAAAATGTATAGTAATAAAAACTAATTTATACTGTCATAGCGTAAAATTATTTTGAGGACTTTGTATTTGTGTTTCTAAATAATTCGGAGATACCACTTTCTAACAATAAATAGACATGTATATTTTTCCAATAAGTAAAGTAAGTATCGGTATCAGTAAAATGTAAAAACACTCTATTCTAATACTTGATCCATCAGCTACACGTAGCTTGTCTAGCAGGTTGGCAATACTATGCTCAGTCGTGTGCTATATATGTTAATACAAATTAAAGAACAAACACACCTAATGTGCGTTCCAGGCCTTCTAGGCTTGACCAGAGGAATTAAGGATGATAATAATAAAGAGGCTCCAAATTGCCTACAAATAACCAGTCTAAAAACTATTTACTCAATTCGAAGTAGGTATTGTGCGTATAGTTTCCCCTTATCCACTACTGCGATGGTAAGTTCAAATCCCGACGACTAGTCAAAACGTGGCTTAAATCCCTGAGAATGTCTTGGCTCCAGACGAAACCAATTCAAAATCCCTGAAGATGTTTCACTTTAGTCCAAACCTTGTCCAAATATCTGAAGATGATCAGTATTGGCCGAAACTTGGCCTTATTTCCTGGAGATGTCTTATATTATCTGGAACTTGCTCTAAATCCCTGAAGATGTTTAACTTTAGACGAAAACAACTCAAAATCCCTGAAGATCTTTTACATAAGCCAAAACCAGTTCAAAATTTTTGAAGATGTTTTATATTGGCTAAAAGTGATTCAAACTTTGAAGACGTCCCATTTTAATCGAACTTTGTTCTAATTCCCTGAATGTGTCTTATACTAGACGAAACTTAATATAAATCTTTGAAGATATCTCACTTTAGTCGAGCCCTTGTTTAAATTCTTAAAGGTGATTAGTATTGGTCAACACTTGGTCTAATTCCATGAAGATGATTAGTATTGTTCGAAACCTTGTCTAAATCTCTGAATATGACCTACAATACCCGAAACATGACAAAACCCTGAAGATATATCATATTACCCAACATCAGTTACAAATCTTTGAAGATGATAAGCATTAGTTGAAATTTGGTCTGATTCCTTAAAGATGTCTTACGTTAGACGAAACTTGGTATAAATCCCTGAATATGTCCCAGTTTAGTCGAAACCTGATTTAAATTCCTGAAAATTACCAATAATAGCTGAAACTTCGTCTAATTCTCTGAATATGTCTTATATTAGTCAAAACCAGTTCAAAATTCCTGAATATCCTTCACTTTAGTGGAAACATGGTCTAAATCCATGAGGATGTCCCACATTAACCGAAATCTTTAAATTATATAGCCCAAATGGACGATATCTTGACAGGTGACAGATTATAACATCTAAAATTAAAGTAGTCCACTTGGCTGCATATTGACAGATGGCATGTGTCAAATGTCAAACTTGACAAATGACATAACCAACACAATGGAGTAGATCACGTGGCCGAAAATTGACAGATGACATGTGTCAAATGTCAACTTAACTAGTGGCATAATCTGCAAAATGAAGTATCCCACGTGGTTAAACGATGACAGGTCCCTTAGGATTTATATTTACCCATACCAAAATACTTTAAAATTATCTAGCCACGTGGCCTAAATTTCGACAGATGAGCCGGGATGGCCGGGAATTTATGGAGTGAGCAAAATTCGGTGTGAGGACCAAGCGCGGCGCATCACGCCATAAGAAATGACATAGCTCATTTCGCCAAAAATAATTAGACGTCGCACGGTCACAGACCGGGAATTTTTATTGGATGCGATCCCAAGGTCGCGGGGTGCCACGCCCTTAAATATACTACAGCCCAAGTCGCCGAAAACGTCATTATTTGCTCACGGGCAGCCTCCTCCGTGGCAGAGGCCGTAGAACGAACAAACTATATCTGCTTTCCTTGTTTTTCCTTCCTTTCACAAATTTCCTTTTCTCATCTACTGTTAAATTCCAGAGTGATGGATACCAAAATAAGGAATAACAAAAGTAAGAACATTCACTCCACTAACCTTATAGTTAACCTTCTATGTACATTTGCAAATGTGGGCCTATCTGGTATGACTCTATTAGAAGAGCGCTCTTGATACAATCGCCTCCAGCCCAGATATTTTAAACACCAAATTAATAAGACGGGAAGACCTGAATTTAAAAACTGAGCTGTCAGAACAGAATTATTAATTCTTACAGCTACAGTCTACTCATAAGACAAATATAAGTAATAATTCTTTTTTAATGAAGTAAATGCCATTTGATGCACATTTCTTTCAGCATATATTGGCAGACATTAAAGACATACTATGTTGGAGTTTGGAACCTTCGGCAACATGCACTAAAACGGAGTTTTATTCACAATACCGAAACAGAATTATTGCACTCGACGCGCGTTTCGCTAACCATGTTAGCATCATCAGGAGATGATTAAAACTAAATTTAGAACTCTACCTAACTCGCGGAACCAAAGGAACCAATCCTGGAATCCCACTAGTCACACTTGATCAACCAATCAATGGACTATACGGAATAGGCCCTCTATCTCTATTTAAACTATTCTTACATTTAATAATTTCCATACTTTCATATGCGTCTAATAATCTCCTTAATCAGTTATATTATGAATTAATTTTAAATTTTTAATTGTTATTCTATGATTGTTATCAAAAGCATGCTCGGCAACACTTGATTTTTCTGTTCTACCATACTTTAAATGAGCTATGTGTTCCTTGAATCTCGTTTGTATAGATCTCCTAGTTTGCCCAACATATTTTTGGTTACAATCCATGCATCCAATTTCATATATTCCACTTCTTTCTAATATTTAAATTTTGTCCTTTGGACGACCTAATAATTTCTTAATGTTGAACTGAGTTTGGTATACTAATTTTAAACCTACTTCCTTAAAGACTTTTTGAAGTCCTCTACTATACTGAGGATTATATGGTATCGAGACATATTTTGTATTGTCATCCTGATTGACGAAAGAAGTGGAATCACGAATGGTCTTTCTAAACAAATGCCTATTAATTAGTCTATTTATTAAGTTAGTATTGAAACCATTAACTTTCGCTATATTCCTAATTGTCTCCTTTTCATTATTAAATCTTTCTCTGCTGAGAGGAAAGTTAACCATACGGTGTACCAAAAAATGTAAGCTGGCCAATTTGTGTTGGTCGCAGTGGAAGGAGTCATTAGGAATATATCGGTTAGTGGCAGTACTTTTTCTATAAATATCAAATTCTAGTATGTTATTATCGTTCCTAATCACTAAAGTATCCAAAAATGGAAGTTTGCCATTGTTCTCGACTTCATAAGTAAATTTAATGGTGGGGAAACGGTTATTTAGTTTGATTACAAAATCTTCGATATTAGCGGTCATCCACATACCTGTACCATACCCTTGGAAAATATTCGAACTCCTGACTTCAAATTTACTCATGAAAAGGTTAGCTAAGAACAGCGATAAACAGTTGCCCATTGCCGTGCCTTCAAGTTGTTGGTAATAGTTATTTTTATATTGAAAATAATTTTGATCCATGCAAAGTTTGGTTAAAGTTAAATATTCTTGTTTGATTTCGTTATCAAAACTGTTCATCTCAAGTAATTCACCAAGGTATTGCAAGGTCTGTAGGATTGGTACACTAGGGAACAATGAGCAAACATCAAACGAGATTAAAGTTTCACCTTCCTTAAGGTTCGTACCTTTAATTTTGTTTATGAAATCTAAGGAATTTAGTACTCCTGAGTTCTGTTGTTTTATAGGTAAATTTTCAAACTGGTTTGCTAGCCACTTGGATATATTATAAGTTGACGATCCTATTGCCGAGACTATGGGACGCATTGCCTTCCCAGGTTTATGAATCTTGGAAAGACAATATAGTTTCGGCATAGTAAGAAAAAATAATTATTTTTGAAATCTCCATCAATTTCTAAGCAAATTTGATCACTTGATTTTTTCCAGTCCCGTTTCTCTGCATGGTCATAACAATATCGTTAATATGACAATATCACCATGCAGAGAAATAGATTTTATTTTTGTAGGCCGTGCGCCGGACTAAAAAATTCAAGAGATCAAATCTGCTCATAAATGAATAAGGATTTCAAAAATATATTTTGGAAATAGAATTCAAAGAAATATTTTAGAACGACAAATACTCGAAAGTGTTTCAGTTCTTGAGAAGGCAACAATAATTCTTCAATTAATTTTCGATCTGTTCAATACGTTTTAAACCACGTAATTTATTGTTAATTCGATTAACTATAACGATGTTTGACACATAATAGAGTGGAGCACTTTAAATCAGCATCACTTGGTGTCTGTTTGCCCTAATTCCCTTTAACAGTGCACGTTTATGCGCTGGATTGCATTATTACTTTCAAAATGATCAGTATTATTGGAAGCATGTATAATTGGGATACCCTATATGTTATCTTTTTACGCGCATTTACATATAATGAAATGTGATTAATATTTGTATTTACAATACGTATAAAGATGGCTATCAGGCATTTTCTTAGCTTCATAGTTAATGTACCAGGCTATTTCATATATAATGGAGAAAATATGAATTATTGTTTTGAGATGTCTGTCCATATGAAACGATGGTCCGTCCCATATTATCTACTTGTAATTACACCACTATGCGGTACTTTTCAGGGAAACCGTAAAATCACGTTTTTGGACCATCCATCAAAAATAAATGACTTCATTGAGCCCGACCAGCAAAAACTTCCGGGGGCAACTCTGAGCCTAGATGAAGACTTGAAGGTTTTTCATAATGCCTTGAAGTTATCGCACAAAGACACCAAAGTTTCCATAAAAGTAGGACCTACGGCTATTCAGATAGCTTCAGCAGAAAGAACTAAAGTTCTTGCTCATGCAGTATTTCTGAATGATGTTTATTACGCATCCGAGATTGAAGAAGTGTGCTTAGTCGATGATAATCAATTCACCTTAACTATCGCTAATGAAAATGGCCCCTTAAGCTTTATCCATAACGATTGTGATGCTATTGTACAAGCTATTATCCACATAAGAAATAGATGGGAACTCAGTCAGCCTGTAAGTATTCTTTGAAAAACTGCGGCTCCATTTTTGTCCTACCGGAATCTTTAAACGTATGTCAATTTGTAATGAAAGCCTCATGTATGTCTTGAGGACAAATGTACATCATTTGCCATATTGAGAAATATGCATCTAGTAAGATACATATAGTCTAATTGTTTCCTAGAAAAGAGCAGGCACACTTTTATATGGAAAATGTCTCTCGGTTAATTTTCGTAAATTTTTGATATATTTTAGTTCTCATCATTCTTATGAAAATTCTTCATGGGCCCGAAGAAATCGTATGACTGGTTTCCTATATACAGGGTCCTAATAAATCCTAATTTAACATTGAAATATTGAATAATAATATGTATTTATATTTTATACACAGAATTTGTTGTCAATTCCGTATAAAATGCAGTTATTAGGAACATGCAAAGTAAATAAACTAGTAACATAATTATTTATACAGGGTGTCTTAAATATTTGAAGCTGTCAAATTAACAGTTCTTAAAATTGAACTGTTTTGGTAACTTTGCTATAAATACCATTCTAATAATACACGGTATCCTATTTTTTAGATAGGTACATCTACTAAAGATTTTGTGATGCATTATGATATATTCTTCAGTAATTATGTGCTTTTAAAATGATTTTAAGTAGAGCTAAAGAGGAAGACCATTGGAAAAGATTTCGAAAGTAATAAACAAAAGTCCTTTTTGTTTACCGGTATACCTATATATAAAGTTTTATAAAACATTTTGAGCACTTATCAGCGTTTATTCAAAATGTAATTAATTATCATTGGAAGCTGATTTGGCCATCCATACCCCAAGAACCATAGAACACTAGCAACATGGTAACACATTCCAACCGTACGGGCACCTGACTTGCATGCACAATAATAAACGAAATAATGGTATTTTTCTTGTTGATGAAAAATGCATAATTGATATTTATTTGAATTTCTGTATCGTGACTTTGCTCGAATAGGCTAATTTAAAAAGAAAACAATCAAATTTCTATTACCTATCCAAAATACTTCATAAAAATACGCCATATTCAAAATTTTAAATCCATCCGTTAAGCGGTTGGTGTAATATAAGAGTTCGGGGATGTGACGTAATAAAATAGGATTACGTTCTGCTCCTGCACCCTGCCGCGATAATGCTGATGTTTCTGTCACTGTCATAGATAAATATATATCCTCACGCGGCCTTCATATCTTATGACGTCACGCCTTTACAACGTCCCAGGGGCACATTCTTATTTATTTTCACCGATTTAGACCTCAGAATAAAATTATTTTTGAAAAATTGAAAACGAGCCTATCCTTAGAAGGTATGGATCATTTAATCGATTGTTATATCATCCTCCCCCAGGCTGGAGAACACCGAAGTACAAAGTCTGGAGCTGATGAATGACAGTTTGTGAAAATATGGGCTGCATTGTATTAGCTGGCAGGAACGTCAAACTGATGAGAGCAGTTTGATTACGGGGAGTGACGCTCCCGCCATTCCGAGTTGCCACGGGATGCGGCCCATCGTCCTCCTCCAGGTTGGAGAACATTGAAGTACAAAGTCATTGTTACCCCTGTCAGACTAGGGACCACCAAAGGAATGAGTCTGAGGCCGATGCTTCCAGTGGAAGCTGCCCTACGTGGTAGATGCATACGCCTACTTGCATCGTCCGGTGAAAGACCACCCCACCAGAACTGGGAAGCGCTAAGTGGTTTTCCCAAATCACGTTCCGCTACTGCGCTGGTGGTCCCGGGTTCCACAGTAGGAATATATGAACATGATGGTGCTTCCAGGATCAAAATATTCCGGAGGTAAACTCCCCGGCCATTCGGATCTCCGGGCGCTGGGTGGGAGCCCTTCCTTCCGCATTCCACAGACAGCAAAGATACCGAACCAATTTAGAATAGATTTTTGAAAACATAAATTCGGTACACCAACATCTACAAGCAAATAGACCACACATACTAGCCCTTGCAGAAACAACAACAACAGTAAACTACCTCTATCCTTGTTACGACTTACATACCCGATTTAGACATAAGTTCGGAATATGCCTTTTTGTCCGAAGCGACCTTTTATGTCACCGCGAGGAAACATTCGAACCGAACAACCTTGACATCATGTGGCTCAAATTCACCGCCAAGGGATTAACCAAGTTTAGATGTTGTCTCTATCGCCCTCCGAGCGATAGAGCTTACCAAACCTTTTTTTCAACACTAGCTACCACTTTTGACTCAATGCAAGTCGATCACCCCAGTTCAGAAATAATCGTTCTGGGAGACTTCAATGCCCACAACACCAACTGGCTCAAACATCACGACAAAACCGACAACGACGGTAGAGAAGCTGAAGCATATGCCATCAGCTGCGGGCTTACTCAACTTGTACACGAACCAACTCGAATATCAGAGAGGGGCGAATTCGCCGCCCTCCTGGATCTTTTTCTAACCACCAATCCTGACCAGTACACAATTACAGTTAATCCGCCATTAGGTACTTCCGACCACAAACTTATTACAACGGTTTGTGAATTGCCACTCATACAGAAGCATCCACCATTGCCTCGCAAAATCTGGCATTACAATTCTGCAAACTGGGACGATCTAAGGGAGTTCTACCTAGATTTTCCTTGGCTCGACGTCTGCTTTGGCACTGACGACCCGTCGGTCTGCTGCGAAGAGATCACGCAAGTAACCTCGTCAGGAATGGAAGCATACATCCCAAATTTCATCAATTTACCATCAAGAGGAAAGCGCTGGTTCGACAGAAGATGCGAAAGAGCTGTAGGTAGGAAACAGCAAGGCTACAAGTATGGCAGCAAAATTAGACCGCTGAAAATCGCAATTATTTTGTCGAAGCGAGAAACGATTGCAAGCGTGTGATCGACGAAACTAAGGACAAACACAATCAAAAGATCTGGAATAAACTTTTGCAATGCCCCAGTGGTTCCTGGAATTTCGGGTCGGTAGCAAAGGCAGTAACTAACAACTTTACAAAAACGTCTCTCCCACCTTTGACAGACTAACGTTGCATCACGGCGACTACAGCCAAGGAAAAAGCAAACATGCTCGCCAAAATGTTTTCATCGCACTCTACCTTAGACGTCCCCCAAGGCAAGACTCTCCCCACCATATCGGACATCAACACTACCATGGCAGAAGTCAAGTTTCATCACCGTGATATTCGCAAAATCCTTAAATAACTAGATACGCAAAAGGCATCAGGACCGGACGGAATGCCTGCCATCGTGCTAAAGAACTGCGCCAACGAACTAACACCCGCTTTATCCAGGCTTTTTTCTCTGTCTTACGGAAAAGGGATTTATCCATCCTCTTGGAAAGTCGCTTGAGTGCAACCTGTTCTAAAAAAAGGCAAGAAAACCACGCCCTCAAACTATCGCCCAATTGCCTTGCTTCCAATAATCTCCAAAGTCATGGAACGTGTAGTCAATCAGCAACTACTCAAGTACCTCGAGAACAACAGAATAATCAGCGATGATCAATACGGCTTTCGCAAAGAGAGATTGACAGGAGATATATTGGCCCATGTCACTCATATATGGAGTAGGGCAATTGAGAACTACGGATAGTCTCGAGCGATTGCGTTGGATATTTCAAAGGCATTCGACAGAGTTTGGCATGACGAACTGCTCAACAAACTGCCAGCCTTTCTCTGCAGCTGGCTTGCCAGTTTCCTTAAGAACCGATCTCTGCACGTTGCAGTTGATGGACACAACTCGCACACATTCACCATCAACCCGGGCGTGCCTCAGGGCGCAATACTTTCACCAACTCTGTTCCTCATCTATATTAACGACCTGCTGATCGAAACGAATAATCCTGTTTACAGTTTTGCAGATGACAGTACCCTTGTCTCCCACTTTAGATCAGAAAAACCCATACCAGCGACTGATACTCATCACCGCAGACAGGAGCAGATTACAGCAATTAATCAAGACCTGGAGAAAGTTCAAACTTAAGGCGACCGAAATTTAGTCCAGTTCAATGCAGCAAAGACCCAAGCAGCAACGTTTACCAAGAGGGCCAACACTGCGGGCCCGGACATCATTATGGCAGGATTGACCATTCCTCGTCAATCGGACTGCTGGGTGGCTCGGTCAACAGCAATATGTCCTGGCATGACCACGTTGCTAACATCGCAAAATCAGCCTCCCAGAAGCTTGGTGCGCTATTTCGCAACAAAAAACTCTATACTCCGCAGCAGTTGCCCTTGCTCTACAAAGCGCAAATAAGACCGTGCTTAGAGTATTGCTCACATTTCCGGGGTGCCGCACCAAAGCGCACCCTTAAGCTGCTGGATTCCATTCAGAAGAGAGCTGTGCGTCTCGTCGGCGATCCGGAGGTGACCCGGAATCTGAATAGTCTGGAACACCGCAGACAGGTGGCCGAGATTTCTCTATTTTACAGATACTTTCACTGCAGATATTCCCAGGATTTGGCCCGCCCCTGGCAACTCCTGTCAGACAGTCACGACAGACGGCAAGAGCGCACCAGTTCGTCGTACAACTGGAAACACCTAGAACATCGCTTTACAAGAACTCCTTTGTCTGGCGCACTGCATCATTGTGGAACTCACTCCGAGGACATCTGTTCCCCTAGTCAGGTACAAAGTAACATATACTAGTTACAACCTACAACTATTCAAGAACCGTGTCAATCAACATCTTCACACACACACAGCTCGTCAAGCGCCATAGGGTCTCCCTTTAGTGTGTGCCACTGCCATAAAAAAAATTCAAATGATATATTTCCCAACTCAAGACCTTGAGTATAAGAAGATGACATCAGATATTCTAGGTTCAAATCGGGAAGGAAAAGCTTTCTAAGAAAAAAATAATATTAAGGAAGTCTGTGGATCGAACTTTATGGCGGACATATGTTACTTTGTACATGACTATTTATTTGTCTCGGCTAGTTTTATTCTAATGTCGTATTCCATTGGTAAAAATGAGTGTATTTGTGTCTCTTTCTTTTTCGTACCAATAAAAAATTATGCAAATACACTCAGTGCGCACTAGATGTACCAATGGAAAACGCTATAACATAAATCGGTTACTAAATTCATCACAATAAATTGCCGTTCATTTTAAAATCGTAACACCATAGGAAGATAAAATCTCTAAATATTCCAAATCTGCATTTCTGAAACACTTTGTACATAGAGAAATTTCTAATTATTAAATGCACAATGTTTAGCAAAGATTTGGTGAATACATACTTATTAATAGTGCCTATTGGTATGTTAGAGAAATGCATTACAATAAATTCTTAGTGTGCTTTGATATCATTAGATTGATTTTAATTTGTAAATAAATGACAGTTTGTAGTTATGTGTAAGTGTCACCTTTATTACGGTGCGAAGTTGAAAGTTTACAATGGCTTTTCAGGTACGATTTAACTGTTACATCTGTAATGGTGAATTTAATAACCGGACTGTGACGGTTTTAAATGACCAAGAAAAAATACGTGTCGTGAAACGTCGACGCCAAGTATCAGTATCCCAATATGGAATTTGTTCCAAACAGCCGTGTTTGTTTTAATTGTAATAACAGCATAATAGAAGAAATTCGCGAATATGAAGAAGATGAAGATCCTACAATCATAAGAGTACTGTTTAGATGTAGTGGAAGGTATTGTCTTATCTGTAACATTGAAGGTAACATATACGTTAAAACGGGTGGTTTATGTTCATGAATTTGCTAAAATATGTGCAGGTCATTTAGACGATAATGGATTACTGATTCTAGCTCTGCTAAATAGGATTCGAGCTGTTAGAAAGCCCTACAAGTTAAAAGGCCGCGAGCTATCAGCTTTTCTCATAGCCCTTAAAGATGCTGTCGAGTAAGCGATGAAGAAAACTTTGAAGACGACGAACCTCTTACGTCTTTATCCAAAGACCAATTCAGGGATCTTTTTCAGTACTGCGCTCGTATTGATGTATATGGCAGAAATAGAATAATAACAAAAAGTACCTTATTTGCTTTTTATCTAAACTTAGGCAGGGGCTCTCTGATGCATTTTTATTGGCAATGCTTTCTTATAGAAGTAGGCAAACTCTAAGCCTCGTAATAGCTACTGTGAGAGCTGCTCTTATGATAATTTTGTGTCTCATTATATGGGATACGGTCATATCGAAAGAGAAAACCTTATACAAAATCATGTCACAGAATTTGCAAGTCATCTTTACAACACCTAAAGCTATAGTATAAATTGATGGCATCTACATGCAGATCCAGAAGAGCAGAAGCTTGTAAGTTCTCAGGCAATCATTTTGTATACATAAATCGCAACATTTGTTAAAGCCAGCTTTAATTGTTGCTCCGGATGGGTATATCCTAGAGGTTCACGGTCCGTATTTTTCGGATAGCCGAAACAACGACGTGGTAACACATGAATACAACAACGATTTAGGGATGCTTAGGCGACGGTTTCAAGAGGATGACATTTTTGTTTTGAATAGAGGATACAGAGACGCTCAAGAATTTTGAGCTAATATCGGAACTCACGCCTACTCAGTTAGGAAACAGATCGCAGCCAACAGCTCATCCAGATTCATACCTAAACCAAGATGGATTGTAGAATATCGGAATCATTTATAAAATGCAGTTATTTTAGGGACCGGCAAACTAAATAAACTAGTAATATAATTAATTATACAGGGTGTCCTAAATATTTGAAACTATCAAATTAACAATTCTTAAAATTCAACTTTTTTGGTAAGTTTGCTATAAATAGCATTCTAATAATACATCTTTAAGTACTTAATAAATAATGCATGTATCCTATTTTTTTAGATAGGAATTAAATAGGAATTAACAACAAATTCTATGAATATTAAAATATAAATACATACTATTCAATAATTCAGTTAAATTAGGATTTTTTAGGACTCTATCTAGGAAACCAGTCATACTATTTCATCGGACCCATGAAAATTTTCATCAGAATGAT
>MU183866.1:0-16074 GCA_016904865.1 Pissodes strobi | reverse complement strand
CAACTAAACACACTAAACTACTCTTATAACTTTACAACTAATAGCTCTTTACAATTCAACACTCGACGATTTACTAACTCCAATTCGTCGCTATTCCCTATTTATATACGATCTAAAGTCCATCACGACACGAATACTCGCGAAGCCACTCCATATGATTCTCGACCGAGCCATCGAGATAATTCCAGCGTTCCTGAATATTCGCGGCCGAAACGGCGATGACTCATACACAGAGGCGGTATGCGGCAAGGCAAGTTCTATAAGGTAGCACAAAAACATTCGTATGGTTGCTAGCCGTAACATTGCCTCCCTCTTAATTCTGATCGTCCCGATCAGGTACTTCATATCCGTGATATGCTTTCACTTTGTCAGTTTGCTTCTGGGGCTACGCTGAATTCTATACACTACGTCATTAATTATTTTGATGACTGTATAGGGCCCTTCCCATACTGGCGTTAGCTTGGGAGATCTTCCTTTCTTCCTTTGCGGATTATATAACCAGACTTTATCGTTCATCTGAAATCCCATGATACCTTTGAGATCATATCGTGTCTTCATTTTGTCACTGGCTTTATCCGTGTTTTCTCTGGCTAACTCATGGATGTATAGTAATTTTTTCTTAAGGGAGTCCGCGTAGTCTTGAATTTCCATATCCTGGTTGTCTGGCGTTCCGAATAATAGGTCGCATGGTAAACGGAGTTCTCTACCAAATAAAACTATGGTTGATGTTAATCCTGTCGTGTCATGGACTGCTGATCTATAGGCCATTAAAAATAGTGGTATGTGTTGGTCCCAATCCTTCTGATGTTCATCTATGACCTTTGACAAATGTTCTTCAATGGTCTTGTTAAACCTCTCAACCATGCCGTCCGACTGTGGTTGTAAGGCGGTAGTACGTGTTTTGTGGATATTGAGTAAATCACAGACTTTCTGGAAAACCTTGGATTCGAAGTTGTATCCTTGATCTGAGCGCAGCTCTAATGGAACACCAAATCTGCTGAATAGGTTATTCACGAGGACCTCTGCTATGGTAACAGCTTCTTGATTGGGGATCGCAAATACTTCAGGCCATTTACTGAAGTAGTCAATTGCCACTAAAATGTACTTGTTACCATTATTTGTTTCTGGGAAAGGGCCAGCTACGTCAATGGCGATACGTTCAAACGGTAGGCCCACATTATACTGTTTCATTTTTCCCCTAGGTCTTGTTTTGGGTCCTTGACTTGCGGCACAGGTTGAGCACTGCAGACACCACGATTTCACATCCTGGAAGTAGTTGACCCAGTAAAATCTGTCGCGGATCTTATCAATCATTTTGTTCACTCCGAGGTGAGCACCAGACTTTCCATTATGAACTTCTTCCAGAACTGCCGATATCTTCTTCCTTGGCACCAGTAACTGTGTCTTCACTACTTTTCCATCGGCGCTTTCCCAGGCTCGTTTAAGAAGTCCATTTTCCACCACTGAGCCCACAGAATTTTAAAAGCAAATCCTTTAGTTGATATCTCTCTCCAGCTTGGTCTTGGCTGATGTTCTTCTTATATTTCACTATCCTCCAGCTGATCCTTTTTAAGCTGCTCTGTGGTCCACTGCTGATCAACCTCAAATTTCATTTGCCTAATAGGAGTAATTCCTTCTTGTTGATCTATTCTTTGACAATGCTTACAATTACCCTCACATGGCCTTCTGGATAAAGGATCTGCATTATTATGCAATCTCCCTGCCCTGTGCCTAACCTTAAAGTTATATTGTTGTAACTTTTCAAGCCATCTGGCTACCTGCCCTTCAGGCTGTTTCATATCCAAAAGCTATTTAAGTGCTGCATGATCAGTCCTTATCAGAAATTCTTGTCCATACAGATATTGATGGAAATGCTCAACAGAGCGTACTATTGCCAAAAGCTCTTTTCGCGTTACACAGTAGTTCCGTTCAGTGTTCGACTGTAGTATTCGATAACTCGCTCTTCTCCTGCTTGTACTTGCGATAAAACTGCTCCGATGCCGGTGTTGCTTGCGTCTGTGTCCAACACAAATTTACCCTTTTGTTCCGGATATCCCAATATTGGACTAGAACATAGAGCGGCTTTTAATTTCCGGAACGCAGAATCACAGTTATGATCCCAGTTATAATTTGCTCGTTCTTCAGTGAGCTTATGTAGAGGTGCAACTATATTTGCAAAGCCGTCCACAAATCTTCTATAATAAGTACATAATCCAAGGAAGCTCCGCAGTTCGTATTTGTCGCGAGGACGAGGCTACTCTTTGATTGCTGTAATCTTCCGTTGGTCGGTTTGGATTCCCTCTGATGAGCATTATAAGATCCTTTACACAAATAGTGCACTATATAAAAATCGGCCTTTCCCATTGGTCGATCCGCATGGCACTTCGCTCGCTTCGCTCGCTACGGGGGCTTAAGAAAAGGAAACTAACCAGGTGCTAACCCAATCTAACCCAAGACATACCCAAAATCAAGAAAAAAAGCTGTTTAGAAACATAATCCTAAAAAAAAAAAATAGCAACGGGGTTCGAACCCGCGTTTTCCAGGTGAGACCCAACGATCTAAACCTCTACACCACTAGAGCTCATGATAGCAATCGATTGCATCACGCAGACATATCGTAATACGAGATGGATCGACCAATAAGAGAGGTCGATTTTTTACATAGTGCACTATTTGTGTAAAGTATCTTTAAATGCCTCTGATGACACGACATGCCCGAGAAATTCAACTTTTTGTTGGAAAAGAAAACATTTCTTTGGATTCATTAAGAGCTGAGCATTCTTGATTCTAGTAAAAACTTCATGCAGGTTTTGTAGGTGCTCTTCGAAAGTTCTTCCAATTACCATTATATCATCAAGATAGACCAGGCATGTCTTCCAAGTGAGGCCTCGTAGAACAACTTCCATAAGACGCTCAAAAGTAGCGAGGGCATTGCATAGTCCGAAGGGCATAACTTTAAACTGATATAAACCACTTCTGGTAGAAAAAGGCAGTCTTTTCCTTATCTTGTTCGTCGATGCCTACTTCCCAGTAGCCTCTCTTTAAATCGAGTGTTGCGAACCTGCTAGTGTCGTCAACGTGTCATCAATTCTGGGAAGTGGATAGCTGTCGGCTTTTCTTCCTGGATGGATACGGCCCTGCTTTTTGGCTTGGATATATTACAAGCCGCCTCGATTGCTAGGGCTCTACCCAAAGCTTCACTGCTGTTATTAAATTTGGCTAGACGTAGCATTTTCTGAGTTTCTGGATCTCTGATACCATCCACGAAATATTGGGCAGCAAGTTTCTCTTGAAATTCCTCCATTGCTCCCGATTAGACCAATTGAATGAGACGTCTAACGTCTGCCTCAAACTCTTGCAGGTTTTCACCAGGCTTCTGATGTCGGGACTTTACTTGTGCCTGATACAGTTGTCTTCTGTGTTGGTCTCCAAATAATCTTTCCAGGACAGCTACAAGTATGTCATATTTCCCTTGTTGGCTGATGGGTATGGTCTGCAGTAGTTCCAGGGCAGATCCACGAAGCGCTACCACTAGTGAAGTAGCCATTTCTCCATTATGCCAACCGTTGGCAACAGCAGCGGCTTCAAATTGTCTTTTGTACATTGTCCAGGATGTTTGACCGTCATAGGTTGGAGGTTTGATATGTTGTCCTGTGGCGAATACCCTCTCGGTGGATCCTTGATTTTTTAGTCTGGTAAATTCTGCTTGTATATTCCTCATTTCTTGCTGTACGTTTCCTACTTCTTTTTGTACACTCCCAACTTCTTTTTGTACATGTCCAACTTCTTTTTGTACATTTCCAACTTCTTTTTGTATATTACCTACTTCTTTTTCAAATTTCTCATTTTGTCCGTCCAATATAAATGTTCTCGTTTCGCGAGTTTATCTTCGCACTTTTGTTGCGCGAACTCACTCGCGTACTAAACATCTACGGCATTATTTGGCAGATGTAGGCCCTTCTAAGATTAGTAGCCAGCGGTCAAGTTATTTTTAAAATTACTTGGGATATTCCTTCAATTTAGCTGCTTTGTTAGTTTGCCTAGAAGGCTGTGGTGATCCGATGAGTTTTATTTAAGTGTTGGTCAAGCCTAGGGAACGCAGGAAAAAGTTTATGTCTCAAAAAAAACCTGCTTAAAATTAGATGGACGGCACAACATGTAACATTGATATATACAATATATACATATATACAAGTATTTGGCATGATTGCCAATTGCAGTATGCACATCATCGTATATATTCATACACGATGTGTACATGTTTGCTCTTGGGGGCTGGTTATAACATATAGTTGTTCGTTCGGAACACGCAGAGGTTGCCTGGGACGGTATAGCACGCGCGGTTCCGCGCGGCGAGAGTGATGTTAGTCTATATTTTGTATGTCTGGTCTTGTTCCTGGTTGTGTGTGCAATTAATTCGAGTTTAATGTCTCGAGTGATGTGTTTTGTCTGTATGTTTGTCATTTAAGGTGGTCGAAGTTCTTGATAGAACAGGTCCGCGTCTTTGTAGAGTGGTCCGTGTTTGAGTCGTCGTAGTGGATTATACCGTATGTTAGCGATACCTGCGGTCAATTCTGACCCCCTGATACCGTAATCATAGAACTTGCAAGTAATCCTAGTAATGTGTTGGTCTATATAATCAATCCTTGCCATATTATGTAACTCCGTGACAGGCACACGGTCCCATAGTGTCAGGGAGAATGCAGCCCGCAGGTACCTATTCTGTATGGTCTGTATATGTTTCAAGGGTGTCTTCGCTACGGAACGCCAGACTGGCGCTCCTTAGAGAAGCGTCGGTCTTATGATTGTTTTGTAGATTGTGAGTTTGTTAGTCGGGCTCATGTAAGATCTGGTTCTGATGAGAGGATTCAGACTTTTTTGCGTCATTATGTTTTTAGCCCTTATTGCCGCGACGTGCTTGGAAAACAGGAGTTTGCAGTCGAAGACTATCCCTAGGTATTTGACTGGGTCTTTCGGCGTAATAGCCACATTGCCTAGAAGGTTGAGATGTTGCATGAGGTTATCCTTCGCTATCTGCACGTCTGACGATTGCGAATAGATCACAGTGTCATCAGCGGACAGGGCAAAGGAAGTTGAGGGGTGTAAGGAAAAGTCAGCTATATAATGACTGAATATTTGCGGCGATAATACTGTTCCTTGGGGCACACCAGACTTGATGCGCCTTGGCCCTGAAGTGCTACTATGAACACGAACCGAGAAAGAGCGATTCGCAAGGTACGACGCAATGAAGAATGCTAGATGTAGTGGCATGCCATGAATAGCAAAAAGCTTGTATACAAGCCCATTGTGCCATACCTTGTCGAATGCCTTCTCTATGTCGAGCAGTAACAGTGCCGTTGCCTTGCTCTCGTTGAAGCCATTGAGCGTATCTTGCGCCACCTTCGCTGCAAGCGTAGTGGTGCTATGTCCACAGCAGTCCGAACTGCTCATGGGGCAAAATCCGCAGATTTTCAACTACACTGTTAATTCTCGACATTATGAGTTTCTCGGCTACTTTGCCCAACGTGTCTAGTAGTGATATAGGGCGATACGAGGCTGTGAGTCTCGCATCTTTGCCCGGTTTAGGAAACAGTACTATCACCGCTTTCTTCCAGGGAAGCGGAAAGTGTTGAAGGCGTAAAATAGCATTTATGATGTGCATTAAGTGGATGACGGCTTTATTCGGCATATTCTTAAGAAGAATATACGGAATGCCGTCAGGACCGGGGGTTTGTTTCCGGGTAGGCGTGCGAGAACCGTCTTGATTTCTAGTGGGGTGACAAGAAGTTTACCTAGTACCTCCGGGGCAATAGGATATTTTGTGGACGTAAAACTGTCCACTGCAGCGTCTACTACGTCATGAAATGGTGTCGAGTTCGGTGTCTCGCTGGTAGTTCGCGAAGGCCTCCGTTTTCCCGACGGTATCGAACTCCTCGAACTCGCCTGGCGAGCTTCCACGGCGAGCCATCGTGACGGTTGATGGTATTGACATAGTCCATCCATTTATTATTCCTAAACGCTGCAATGCGAGCCTTTCTCTCCGCAGTGAGTGCGGTAAATCGCACACGGTCTTCGGCGACCCTAGTACGCTGCCACCTACGCCGGATACGGTTACGGGAAGTGATGAGATTTGTGATGGGATCTGGAAGTGTGTCATTGAACTGACAGCAGGGCAAATTGCGTCTCTGACGCGCTGGATATTTGTGACTAGAGCTTGCACCTCGCTCTCGAGTTCTGGGATAGAGTCTATCTGTCTTGGAACAACTGTTGCTTGGCTAAGCCTCGCTCGGAACTCCCTCCAATCAAGATTTTTGTAAGACAGGAAGGTCTCCTGTGCTACTTCTAGCCTAGAGCGTAGACTATCTTGATTGGGAGGTGGTCCGAGTTGAGCTCGTCCAGCTCTAAGAGCTCTGAAGCATTAGTTATCCCTCGGGTGATAGCTATATCCAGGAACGATGGATTGAATCGGTTACCAGGATAATGTGTTGGATTTGGAGTTTGATGATAGA
This sequence comes from Pissodes strobi, assembly GCA_016904865.1. Classification (NCBI taxonomy): domain Eukaryota; kingdom Metazoa; phylum Arthropoda; class Insecta; order Coleoptera; family Curculionidae; genus Pissodes; species Pissodes strobi. The sequence continues at coordinate 9,565 of MU183866.1, read as the reverse complement.
CTAAGTCAATATTCTGCTCCACTAACCTGTGTAACCCGCGTCCGCTCCCGTGGGAAAAACCACGCCAATTCGCATGCGTTGCGTTTATGTCACCAATCAGGAGCGTCTTCCTGTCAGCAGGCAGCAGAGCAAGAATATCCTCTTCCTGGAGGCGAAGACCCGGGGGAGAGTAAGCGCCGACAATACGCAGGCCACCTTCCAGCTCGAGAGCTACATGCTCAATGATGGTCGTCAGGCCTACGATCTGCATATAAAGAACTGACCTGTGTATCAGACAGGCCACGCCTCCCCCGCGTCGATCAGGCCTATCAAAACGCAGGACTTGTCTATCGTAGAATTTCAGCCTGAAACCAGCATCGATGTTGGTTTCAAGCAGAACTATTATTTGGAAATTCGGATTAGCATAAATGAAATTTTTCACTTCTCCGAGTTTGGAGCGAATGCCATTCCATGACAGAACGTTAATAGGCATCGAGTATACTATATATTATAACTATTGAAGTTCTCCGTGAAGAACTTCATAGAGGCGGCCTGTAGAACCTCTATTTTATTTCCTTGACAGGATTCGAGAATATCAGCGCAGTCGGTTAAAGCACGGAGTAATTCATTGAAGTTTACTAAATTGTTAATGCGATTTACTGCATTTTGCAAGTTGTTTAAGTTATTTACGCTGTTTAAGATGCGATTAGGGTTGTTAGATTGAGCTTTTATTACAGTGTTATTATTGGCATTATTGTTTAAATTAGCTTGACCCTGACTAAGACTAACCTTTTGTTGTTGCGTTTGTCTTCTGTTTCGGATCTCAGGGAATTGTTGCTGGTAGTTGTCTGCGGCTTCTCTGGACGTGCCGCCTTTGTTACTTTGACAGGCGGGGTTGGATGGGGGCGGTGCAGTTTTGAACTCTTGCTTTTTCGTCTGGTTTGATGATTGAGTTTGTGTTTGCTGTATTTTATACAAATACACAGGACATGTTGCGCTTATTGCTCTGTGGTCTCCAAAGCAATTTGCACATCTGATTACATTTCTGTTGCACTCTATGATATGGTGCGGACCTGCACATTTAGAGCAGGCCCAGCTTCTTTGGCAGTAGGTCATAGAGTGCCCGTGCCCCTGACATCTCTTACACTGCATTACAGTTTTGGTTGCTTTTCGGTTTTCCCAAGAGATCCTAATATGATTTAATAATCTGCAGTCTTGGTCTCTTGGTTCAGCTTTCTCAGTGTAATTGATGCGTCTAATACTACGAGATAAAGCGGGACTCTTGTCTTCTTCATCTCGTAGGTCGACTTAACTGTAAGTCCATGCTCTTCGGCTAACAAATTTCGGATTTGCTCTATATTGAATCCGCCGTCTAAGCCTCTCAATACAAAGGCGTGTGTCTTTTGAGTGGCGTCCGCATAGGAGTAGAATTCGACGCCTTCTTTCTCAAACAGACGCTTTAGATTTGCCCAGTCCTTAGTTTGGTTACAGTATATAATGACTGAGTTCCTCGTATATTTGAGGTTGTATTCTATTACGTGCATTTCATGTAACGTTTGACTAATGACTTTGTGGTCTTGGGCTCCTCCTTTTATAACGATGGGTGGCGGTAATGCGGGCTTCTTCTGCTGGGGTGTTTTAGGGGTTGGTTTCGGTGTTTTAGCTGATGCTGTCTTACTTTTCCTACGCACTTTACGCGCGGTAGAAAGTTGCGAAGAAGCAACCCTGCTTCTATCGTCATTATCATCAATTTCCGAGTCGGTTAAGGCCTCATACCTATTCTTAGTGGGTAGGGGCTCACCCCATACGTCTGGTTGCACAATACGGATCCCTTTTTTGAAGGGGATCGTTTTGTACGGTGTTTTGAAGGGTATCTTGTTCGATCGATTTGTAGGTGCGCAGAGTGAAACTGCGCATATTCAGTCGTCTCGCTGTTGCCAGGCGCTTTTTCATCGGCAATTTTTTGCGCTTCGCTTTTTAGGCCAATTTCTTTCGATGGCTCGGTCACGGTATAAATAAGTATATACGGTAGGTTCACTCGAGACAAATTTCCAATTTCGCCGACAGTTTTTAGCTTCGAAGCGAATCCGGATTAAGCTCGTTCGCGGCCAGCGGTGGCTACGCTACGAGGCAGAATTTACGGTCAGTGTGCAAACGCCTTGAAATAAATAATTATTAGGATCGCTACAATGGCGAGATATTGTAGTGCGGATAATTGCATTATAAAAGTGGGTGAAGGATTATCATTTTTTAGATGCCCCAAAGACCCTATGAGGTAAGATTTATAATAATTTTAAATAATATGCAGTTTTTCAATTACACGTATAATCGGTTTAACAAATATGTCATATGTCTATTAAAATTCTGTTATTTACCTAAATTTGGATAAAGACAATGGTGAGAAAAGAAAACAAGTACGGCAAAAATGCCCCTCACCACTAGCGTGAGCAAAAATCCGTGTGTGTTTTAATAATTGCGAATTTTTCACATGGCCTTTTGTGTTTTTAAAGCAACTCTTATATTTTAACATTGAAAATGTTTCTATTATCCTAGTAGGTATAGGGCCTCAAATCGTGAAAAGTGCATGCTACATTTGACACATGACATCATACGCGTGAGAGATCGTGTTAGTTTATTTACTTAAACTTAAATTTGATTTATAAGGTATAGGAATCGATTAAAATGACTAAAATAAATTGGAACTAACTGAAACTAACCGAAAGTTGATTGAATGACTAACCAAAACTCGCCAAAAGTAACCAATACGGGCTTAAACGTACCGGTACAGGTTACAAAAATTACATTAAGTTAAAACTAACCAAAACAAACCAAAAACATTAAATTTGATTATAACGTATCGGAACCGATTCAAATGACTAAAATAAATCGGAACTAACTGAAAGTAACCGAAAGTTGATTGAAAAACTAACCAAAAGTAACTAAAAGCACCAAAAAGTGCTAATCGGAACAGATTAAAAATATTAAAGTAATTTGAAACTAACCCAAAGTAACCGAATTTTGGCGACTAACCAAAAACATTAAAATTGGTTATAAATTATTGGAACCGGTTCAAATGACTAATATAAATTGAAACTAACTGTAATTAACAGAAAGTTGATTGTAGTCGTGCAATCAAAACTAGCCATAGTAACCAAAAGCACTTAGGGCTTAAACCTATCGGAACAGATTAAAAATATTAAAGTTAGTTGAAACTAACCCAAATTAACATAATTTTGGCGACTGACATAATTTAACCAAAAACATTTAAATTGGTTATAATGTATCGGAACCGCTTCAAATGAGTAAAATAAATTGGAGCTAACTGAAAGTAACCAAAAGCTGATTGAATGACTAACCAAAAGTAACTAAAAGCACCGAAACCGGCTAAACCGTATCGTAAAAGATTAAAAATATTGGAGTAAGATAAAATGAACCCAAATTAACCGAAGTTTGGCGACTAACCTAAACTAACCAAAAACAGTAAAATTGGTAATAACGTATTGGAACCGGTTCAAATAACTATAATAAATTGAAACTAACTGAAATGAACCGAAAGTTGATTGAACGACTAAATAAAACTAACCGAAAGTGACCAAAAAAGCGAAAACATAAATCAAAACAGATTAAAAATATTAAAGTAAGTTGAAACTCACTTAAATTAGCCGAATTTCGGCGACTAACTAAAATTAACCAAAAACGTTAAAATTAATTATACTGGTAACGTATTGGAACCGGTTCAAATTCTAAAATAAATAAAAACCTACTAAAACTAACAGAAAGCTGACTGAATGACTAACCAAAACTAATCAGAAGTAACCAAAAGCACTAAAACGTATCGCAATAGGTTACAAAAATTAAAGTAGGTTAAAACTAACCAAAACGAGCAGAAGTTTCGCGAGTAACAAAAAGTAACGAAAAACATTAAATTTGATTATAACGTATCGGAGTCGGTTCAAATGACTAAAATAAATTGGATCTAACTGAGACTAACCGAAAGTTAATTAAACGGCTAACCAAAACTAACTAAAAGTAACCAAAAGCGCATAAACGAGCTAAAACAATTCGGAACAGGTTAGAAATATTATCTACAGCAACGTCATGACTAGTTATATATTAATAGATTTTCCTATCTACAAGTGGAGGGTAATTGTGGAGGTCTTCATATCCGCACCTTTTTTATTTTTTTATAATTATGTTAAAAAAAATTATAATGTTAAAAGGGCATTTCTTTAATTAAATATATTTTAAACACTCGTGTTTGTATTTTTACTTTTTTAAACTCTGCTTTTAAAAGATATTCGAATTACACAAATCACATGTTTGCGTTTTTATTCATAATTTTCAATATCCTCCCAGATGCATCTTTGCGAAGGACTGTGAATTTTTCAATAAATTAAGCTGGTTTTAGACTAATGTTAAGAAAAATCACTCGCATCAAAGCACAGAGGTATTCATTTGAACCGGCTCCGACACGTTATAATAAAATTTAATGCTTTTGATTAGTTTTGGTTAGCCGCGAAAATTTGGTTTGTTTTGGTTAGTTTTAACTTCGGTACTTTAATTTGTGTAACCTATTTTAGCACGTTTTGGTGCTTTTGGTTACTTTTAATTAGTTTTGTTTGGTCACTCAATCAACTGTCGGTTAGTTTTAGTTAGTTTTAATTTATTTTAGTCGTTTGAACCGGTTCCGATACGTTTAACCAATTTTAATGATTTTGGTTAGTCGCTAATATTCAGTTAATTTGGTTTATTTTTAACTTGCTTTAATATTTTTAATCTGTTCCGATACGTTTTAGCACTTTTTGGTGCTTTTTGTTACTTTTGGTTAGTCGTTCAATCAACTTTCGGTTAATTTCAATTAGCTTATTTTAATCATTTGAACCGGTGCCGATGCCGGTACGTTATGACCAATTTTTACGTTTTTGGTTAATTTTGGTTAGTCTCCAAAATTCGGTTAATTTGGGTTAGTTTTAACTTACTTTAATGTTTTAAACTATTGCGATATGCTGTAGCCCTTTTTAGTGCTTTTGGCTAGTTTTGGTTAGTGGCTCAATAAACTTTCAGTTAATTTCAGTTAGTTTTAATTTATTTTAGTCACTTGAACCGACTCCGATACGTTACAATCAAATTTAATGTTTTCGGTTAGTTTTGGTTAGTCGCCAAAAATAATTTTAATTACTTTAATATTTTTAATTTGCCCGATACGGTTTAGCACTTTTTGGTGCTTTTGGTTAGTTGTTCAATCAACTTTCGGTTAGTTTCAGTTAGTTCCAATTTATTTTAGTAATTTGAACCGGATCCGCTACGTTATAACCAATTTTGATGTATTTGGTTAGTTTTGGTTAGCTGTAAAAGTTCGGTTAATTTGAGTTAGTTTTACCTTCTTTAATTTTTTTAATCTGTTCCGATACATTTTAGTTCTTTTTGGTGCTTTTGATTACTTTGGGTTAGTGGTTCATCACGCATATGACATCATGTGTGGCAAATGTAGCATGCACTTTTTCGCAATTTGATGCCCCATAACAGAAACACAGAAACATTTTCAATGTTAAAAGTACTACGGCAGACGTAGCGCGATGAGAGAAATTCTCACAAATGCAGCCAATCACTTGATAAATGCACCCGGTTAATTGGCCGTGTTAAAGAGGACGCCAAATAAGTCAGCTAGAGTGGAGGACAGCTCCGCTCGCAAAGCCATCTCCGAAAACTGACAATTTCGCAGAAAATGGGAGAGGAATACTCGTAGCGCGAGTAATGAAGTATTAAGACCTTTAAGAAGCCATAAATTTAGTTTACTAGCTTAATATGTCCTTTTTTATATTTAAATTTCCACAATATTTGTCAGGTACTTTGAACCTTCTGCTCTATACATGTTTTAATAGATAAATCAAGTTACAAACTGTCAAAGAAATTATTTTAATTGGTATTACCTTTATTTATAATGTTTTTGAATTTAGTATACGTTACTATTTTGTATAACTTTATTACATAGTTTTATACATTTGAATCACGTATTACAAATTACCTTAATCGCTCTTTGAAATATCGTGTATCAAATAATAACCGAGGAAATAATTTTGCATCAGCCAATACTTTTTGAATCTCACCTCACAGACTGCTCGCTGCTGCAGGTAGAGTAAAAACTATTTTTTTACCGTGCTGCGGCTTTTGCGTTTGATCCAAAAACATGAAACGATTTTTGCTGAGTGAATCTACTCTATATTATTTGTACTCTGGCTCGGTCGTTACTACGTTCCCTAACTTTTGTTTTTCGTGTTAGGGGACGTTTCAGTGCCAGTAAGTTTCGCATTATCTTTAATGCCTGACTTTTTGGATCCACAGTCTATCTTTGCTTGGACAGTGGCCGGTCTTTTAAAACAGCCTTATGATCTCTAGCAAGTAGCAAGGTGGGTTTTCACGGTATCTATGGCTGTCTTCGCCTCGAGTTTCGAGCCCGTGTTTGCGTTGATTAGCAGCAGTATAATCTCTATACAACGGCCGCATTTAGGGTGTTTTCTTAACTTATTCAAGTATAGCTGAATGCGGCACTCGGTTAGGGAATTTCCTGAATCAGAGTCTATCGATATGACAGAGACGTCGTCATCCGTCTCACAAGACATTTTCTCAAGGTGGGTTCCAGGTTCCGCCCCGGAAATACTAAAAAAATCAGTGGTTCTACTGTTCTACAACCCTAATTGCTACTCTGTAGCAGGAGCACAGAAGTAACAATTAGTAGCTAGCTTTAATATGCTGCTAAATATCGGAAATAAAGACGTTCAAAAACTCGCAGATCTCAATTTAACCTGTAAGATCCTTAACAGGTCTTGCTTCGCTCAGAACCGAAACAAGAATGCACATTCCTGTTATATTAGTGTTAAAAAATTTGTCATGCTACCAAATTCAAGGTACGAAAGTATGGTTACCATGTAAATACCACATTGTTTATTACATTGGTTATTTCACAGCACTTGTGTGGCAATGTGTTACTGAGCGAGCTAAAAATAATGCGGTACTCTTTATATTACAGTACGGTTATTGAGAGTAGTTATTTATCTAGCAGACGCGGATGTGATACTTTTCCGTAATCAGTTGACTTAACGACGCGACCCGAAGGTAAGTCATGCGGGTAGGTAAAATCTAAACGACTAAAGATAGAGCAAAATGGTTTGCACTTTCCTATCTTGGTTTTTCATAAGCTATCGTTTGACACCAACTTTAGGTTTAACCAGAGGTTAAATTTAACCGGAATTTCTTAACCTCTGGTTAAATATAAAGTTAGTGTCAAACGATGGCTTATGAGAAACCAAGCCAGGAAAGTGCAAACCATTTTGCTCTATCTTTAGCCGTTTAGATTTCACAGGCTGTCAAACTTGGTAAATGGTCAATTTTCAACTGTCAATATTTCAAAAACAGTTGGAGATAGGTATAGGACATTATTCATGAAATATGTCTAGAATTCTCCGCCAAATCCATTTAATAAAAAAATATTTTTTCTGTCACTCTAATTTGGAACACCCTGTATATCTACATTTTATGTCAGAATATGCGCGATCGAAAAACAAAATGGACGGGTTCGAGCGATTTAAAAAAAAAATTGTGGTTTACGAGATAATGAATTTGTTCCATATTTTAGCCCATCACTGTATATATATACAGGGTCCTGCAATAGTGCGTCAGGCATCCATAGCTTCTATACCAATTCAGTTAGGAATTTCGTTCGAACGCAGACCTATACTGTACATATAAGCGTAATTCTGGAAAATATTTTCGCATATACAGGGTGATCCGAAAAAGTATGACCACAAAAAATATATAATTTTTAAATGGTACACCCTGTATTTTTTTACATATTTTGGTTCTTTTTAGTGTTCTTTCATATTTCCCAAAATTTTATTTAATTTGCTTTGGTAGTTCACAAGCAATAAATAAAAAACAACAAAAAAATTGTTTTACACGCCTGGAAAAAAATATTAAAAAACAGTTTTATATCAGTTTTGTCCGAGCTACAGAGTGTGAACCTAAATGTAAGGAGTCTGACGATACTCTCTCATTAAATAGTTTTTTCTTATTTTATACATGGTGTCCAAAATTTGGTTCCAAAAATGACAACTTTCAAACTAGTTTTCCTTAAGATTTTCAAATGTAGCACCCTGTATATTATTTCACTATCTAATGCAGAATTTAAATACAAATATTTTTTCCATTACAAGTGTATTAAAATTCTGGACCGTTTTCAAGATATTTACCAAAAACCATAAATATGCCCATTTTATTGGTACGGTATTACAAAAAAGATCTAGGAAGCCATGCATGGCACCAGCCATGTTTATTTAACAATAGATTTTGACATTACCCTTACGAAATACATAAGTATACTTTATGGGATAATATTTTATTTTAAAAAATGAATTTTTCAAAGGAAGAGCTCATTGACATGATTTTTGTATTGGGGAACAGTGATAAAAATTGTTTTCTAGCCAGTAGAATGCATGCGACTGAATTTCCCGAAAGGCGCCATCCAGAACCAGTAAGCTTTAGCAGACTGCTTGAGCGTTTTCTTGAAACAGGGAGCGTAGATTACACAAAAGAAGAAAGGATAAAAACGGTTACAAATGAGGAAAATCAATTAGCAGTTTTGTTGACAGTTACAGAAAATCCAAACATTAGTCAGGCACGTGTGGGAGAAGAAGTTGGAATAAGTGAGAGGTCAGTTCAGAGAATTTTAAAAGTTCACCATTTTCATGCATACCACATTAAATTGCACCAGGCTTTGACTGAAAATGACTTTCAGTGTAGAGTTGAGTTTTGTGAGTGGGTTCGAGTCCGCCTTCATGAAAATCCATTATTTTTTATGAATGTCTTATTTTCTGATGAGGCCACGTTCCACAACAATGGATGCGTCAACAAGCATAATTTTCACTATTACGCTACCGAAAATCCAAGAATCATACGACAAATGGACCACCAACATCGTTGGTCAATAAATGTTTGGGGAGGAATTGTTGGAGAACATGTGGTAGGCCCTTATTTTTTTAACGGCCATCTTACTAGTCAAATGTATTTCGAATTTTTAACAAACGATTTACCTGTATTCCTTTTAAATTTACCACCAAATATACAGGCACAAAACATGTGGTTACAACAGGATGGAGCCCCAGCCCATTTTTCGCGACAAGTCAGGGCTTTGTTAGATAACAGTTACGAAAATCGCTGGATTGGAAGAGGTGGACCAGTTAGATGGCCTGCAAGGTCGCCCGATTTAACTAAACTCGACTTTTTTTTATGGGGGTATGTAAAAGATCTTGTTTATATGGAACGTCCAACAACTGAGCAGAACATGCGACAAAGAATAATCAACGCGTTTGCAACAATTACACCGGCAATGCTCCGAGATGTGGAAAGGTCCTTTCAAGCAAGAGTAGACAGATGCCTTGAACAAAATGGTAGACATTTTGAACATCTTCTAAGATAAATGCGTTACTGTAACAATCTATTTCTGAAATACACATGTAGTTTTTCCATAGCTGGCTAATTTTTTTTATAAACTTTACTATTGAATTGGGCATATTTATGGTTTTTAGTAAAT
>MU183865.1:153890-164819 GCA_016904865.1 Pissodes strobi | reverse complement strand
AAACCAACAGAAACTGGTAATGAAATGGTGTAGTTAGAAATTCTCCCTGCTAACTTCCAACTGCGAAGTTGAATATTTCTGTAAAAGTTAACAAAATTCACGATACATATATTGAACTATATTCAATAAAGGTTCCAATAAGATCATTTATTCAACATTTCCTACTCACCTCGACGTTAATTAGAGACAAAACCTGGCTGGCCATTTGATCTCAATACCCGTCCGAACCGCGTCGAAAGGAGGGAGACGACTCATAAATTAATTAGAATTATTATCGCCCTCTATTACCAATGGCTAGTACAATAAAAATATTGTTACAGAAAACGACGTAGATATACTACCTGTACGGTTTTAACAGTAGCTTCACCTATGTATAAATTGTTTAACTTTTATTGAAACCTTATTCAATTGCAGAAATCAGTCGTATGTGGAAATTTGCATAAAAATCTTAAAATATGAAACACCATGTAACGAAGTAATTATTATTTCGTTACAAAGGTAAATATTTTTTGTATTAACTTTTCCTTTTGACTTACCTACTTACAATAAATACCTATGTTCAAGAATGTTTTCAATATAGTATGGAAATTAAAAGCTTTTAAACGGATAATATCCTTAATAAAATATTAGGAAACCAATGACATACCTAAATAGAATCTTAGCTAAACTTAAAACTAATAATGTTTATTACGTATATTTTCCATTCACTGCTAATAATTGGCTATAATTTTTGAGTACTCTTACCAACAATATATTAAATATGTTTCTTTATTCTAGGTGTTATCAATGGCTTCAGATTTGTGGAGGTGCAGATTTAATAAAACCTGGATTTACCGTAGCTCATGCTTATCAGAATTATCGGGTTTGTAGCACTCATTTGCTTCCATTAATGTATAATAATCCAGTGGAAAGGACACATCTTTTACCAACAGCAGTTCCAGTTCCTTTTCAAGAGCCACTCGCTGGTGAGCATATTTTTGTTTATAATACATTCCGAAGTGTGAGCAATAGATATTCTTGAAATACAAAGTATACAGAAAAAACTATATAAAAGTATGTACTAGAACATACTATGATCAAAGAGTATATTATGATTATTATCGATGCATTACTTTCATGTATTTATTTTCAGATCCTGCAGAACCCAGTACATCTCATGATTCTGAGAGATCTATTGAAGTTGGAGTTGCTCCCGCCGAAACAATCAAATTAATTCAAGACATTCGTATAGTGCCTTTGGATGAAACAACTGTTTTACCTCCATTACGTTCACCTGTAGAAACTCAAACAGAAAACTTTCTTAGTGCTAATTCACCTCGTAAGTGCAAGTTATGAACATAACTTGAGCAGGTCATGAAGAAAAATATTAAACTTAAGGAAGAACTACAATCAGTCCTTGAAAAATTAAACAACCCTTCAGGTAAAGAACACCCAAGATTTCAACATTTGTTAAGTGTCAAGTAGATCTTTAAAAAAACAGAACATGAGAAGTGTTACAGTAATGAATTTAAACAGTTTTCATTGTCGTTATATTTTTTAACCCCAAAATGTTATAGGCATTTACAAAAAAACTTTTTGTTTACCTTCATAACGCTCACTTTGTCGTTTTGTTGAAAAACATCGAATTAACAGCTGGAATTAATCAGACTTTATTTAAATTATTGGAAATGAAAGTTGCCAAATTGCAACCATGAGATAAAATTTGTGTTTTATGTTTAGACGAAATGTCTAAAAACTAATTTATTTTATAATTATTCAACTGATACCATAACAAGATTAGAAGATAATGGAGAAATTTGCAACAAGCCCGCATTCTCTGCTACAGTTTTCAGGATGCGTTGAATAAAATCTGCTTGGAAGCAGCCAGTAGCATATTGTCTTTCATCCACAAGTTATAATGCATCTGATATAAAATATCTATTGGATAACATTGTTAAATCTTCTTCTGATATTGGCCTGGATGTTATTTGTTTAATTTCTGATATATTCCTAACTGTATAGAACTATCAAAGTTATTAGGAGTAACTGTAGAGAAGCCACAAATAACTCAGGGAACAAATATATGTTTTTTATTTTGATCCACCACATATTTTAAAAGCTTTAAGAAATATCCTTTTAGTTATGATTTAAAATGAGATGATCAAAAAGCCTCCTGGGCCGATATTGTTGCATTCTATGAAACAGATAATATCTAAATACATATGTTAATTTAGGTGCATTACCACCAGGTGCTATAGGTACCACTAATTTACTGGGCAGATTTGATAAACTTTTCAATTCGTACAATACAAAAACTTCAAAACAATTTAACAGACCTTTTGCAGGAGAAAAATTTCAAAATGACTTTTTAATCGAATCTCTTGAGTTTTTTAACCCCTTCAACTCCAGCTGTAATTTTAAAAGTAACTTGCTCATACCAGATGTATTATTTAGTTTTATTGAAAATTTTATGGTGAGGTGCTATAGAATATAAATGATAATATTGATCTTTCTTATCCAGTATTTCATAACCTATAACCTGCCAGCTAACACTCTAACAGCCAAATTTAGTAGATGCTAACTTATCCTACCGCTAAAGTAAATTTATCCCTCTGGTAAAGCTAACAGAGGATTCATAATTATAATTTTGATTAACAGTAGGGTTAGTATCACAGGGACCTTAACAGCACATTAATAATTTGGGCCTTAAGGAGAGAACGCATTAAGCCTGTTTCATATATTCGCGAATTACAATTCGCAAAGTTTGACATTTTTTCGTGTTGTACAGTGACGGATATAAAATTTCATACGCTGAGGTTAACATTTTATGTAATTTTTCAATATTTTGGTAAACTGGGCTTTTTACGTTTACCTCACCATTATGCCTTGCTTTTCTTACTTCAGTAATAATAGAAAAAGGTTATAATATAGCTAGAAGGGCCCAAAGTGGTAGAAGAAAATTTTCAAAGTAAAATCGGAATAATAATATACAATAAGATACTATTTCAAAATTAATTATAAAACAGATTATCCAAATAATAAAAAAAATATTGGTTTAATATTTTAAAACGGATCCATTTTTTTCACCAATAGGTTTGAACGTCTGGGCACTGATGTCACCAGCATTTGGGCGTGATAAACATTGTAATTATTCCAGGTTTCTTCAATTTTATTCCACAAATGGAAATCATTTTTTTGTTGATTACTTTCACGATATATCCCCAAACGTTTTCAATTGGATTTCAGAGCTCCTTGTGGGCCAGGGTAACAATCAAATGTTATTTTTCCGTATCCAGTCCGAAACTCTCCTTGCTGTATGGACGGGGCAGATATCATGCTGGTATATAAAATTTTCTTGTTGAAATATATTGCTTACCGATGACAACATAACATTTGAAGGCTATGTGTATATAAGATTTAGTATTAAATCTTCCTCAACTATGGTAACATATTCTTAGCCCTCTGGAAGTCATGTAACCCCCCCGTACATTAACAGAAAATGTTCCACTTGTTTTAACATGTTGGGTATATCTTTCTTCATACCGTGTATTTGGCCGCTATAATAAGACTGAAAAATCTTCTCATCGGCAAATACTACCTTAGTCCAAAAATCCATACCTTGCGGTAAATATTCCATCGCAAACCCCTTTAATTGCTCTTTATTCATATTAGTCAAAAATGGCGTTTTAGCAGCAATCCTGTTCGTCAGTTCCGAATTTTTCTTTATACGATTTCTTGCCGGTCTACTGTCCCAGGAAGATTAGTTAGGTAGGTTATGTGTTTCTACTGCTGTCTGAAATGGATTGTTGCGCAACTAATCTATTAGATCATTATCTTGATTTTCATTTGATTTTTTTTCTGCCATTTCCAGCTCTTCTATTCAATGATCCTGTATTTTCCCATTTAGTTCTGAGGCTTTGTATAGTGCTTCTAGGTTTCCCAACTTGCTCAGCTATTCTTCGTAGAGAAACGCCTTCTTCGAATAAAGCAATTATTAATCTCGCCTTCTCATATTTACAAACTGTGTTAAAATGAAATTACATAATTTTAAAATCTGATGACACCGATAATAAATTGTCAAAAAGTGAAGTGTATTTCCAGGTGATCTAGGTATACCAAAGCCAACATCACATTGGGAAAAAATATGTGTACGAAATTTTATTTCCATCACTGTACAAGATATATGTAGTTTTGGTGTTCATACAGATTCGAATTTCTCAACTTTATAAGTCATTTCATCTGCCAAAGTGTCAACTGTCAGCATTGGTAATTAATTCGATTGTTAACATTTTTTTGGAAGTCCGTTTCCTTATGATTTTTATTTTTTTTTATTAATTGTTCATATGTATCATTAGTTTTTATTTAGTACGCATAGTTAGTCAATTAGTCATTTAAATATGGATAATATCTTAGGTAGCTTCCGCGAGGAAAATTAAGTGGTAGGTTTAAACTAGGTATACTATTCAATGTATTTAAACTGAATTGTCTTGTATCTTTAGATTCATCAGGCAGAATGTGCAGATTGTAACATGGTGATGTCACTGAATGCTTTTTAGTTTCACGACTGCAATGACCAGGGTTTGGAGCAATCACAGACACAAACATCAACCACAGGAAGACAGACTCTGGAGGAAGACAACCTTATACAAAAATTAGCAGAGGTTGTGCAAGCTAGATCCCCGTTATGGGATCATACTTTATCATTAAGGGAGAGAGGTAAATATATCAGGGAACGACTGTGGAAAGAAGTTTGCAATGATATAAACGGGGTTATTCCACTGGGACAAATTGAGAAAAAGTGGAAGAATCTTAAGGACACATTCTTTAAGCATTTGACGTAAGTGTAATTTCTCATACGTTGTAGTTTTTTGTATCCATAGTAATACAGTTTTCTGTCTAATCACATAAACCTGTTTTACAAAAGTTTTTCAATTTTACACACAAGCCTTCAGGATCTGGAACAGACCATAGCAAAAAGTGGGTCCATTTTGACGTATTATTCTTTTTAGCCCAAAAGAATATGCCAAAAAGGACACATAGTAATATAATGCCATCTATATCTTCGAATGCTTCCCAATCGCCTTTGCGTTCACCAACTTTAATTGGGAGTGAAACACCAGAAACACTAAGCCGTATTAAGAGAGCAAAATATGGTAAATTATAATTTTTGTTAACACCCTAGTAAGATGTATCTTTTGGTATACACCAGTAAAAAGTATTGTTTCATCATAAGCTATATAATTTATGGTCTTTCAAAATTATTACTGTGGCTAAAATTAAGTAAAATAGCTTATTTATTTAATTAACAAATGCCCTTCATATTACATTTGTCGTTTAAACTTAATAGATTAATATCATCTTTTTTAAGACAAATCCACTGAGGGTTCCACAAAGCAACTATTACTTAGTGTTTGCAACCAGCCCCTCAAATGCCACAATTATCACCACCTTTACTAACAATCTAAACTATATTGGATAAATTGCCAGAAAATATAAGAATGCAAGCAGAGATTGAAATGCTATATAAGGCTTACAGCTTTAATGCTGAACACTGTAATAAATAATTTGGTTTCAGTATGTTGTTTTATTTTTGTTCCATAGATACAATTAAATACAAAATTAAGTTTCATTATAATATTTTATTTAGTACCAAAGTTGTATATATGTATATTAATGAGAACAAATTAGAAACAAATATAAATTTGGCTATCTCGATACAAAAACAATGTAAAAAACGAATGTGTTAATTTCACCATTGTGGCTCTATTGGTGCACTATTGATGAAATAGTTTGTTAGAAATGAACGTACATTTGATGCACTTTGCGTATAATAATTTCCACCCATTTTTGGTCTTTTCGGAAGTAATTGCACAAGTGCATCAAAATTACCGATATTTTGCATGACAGGGTGTTATCTAAAAACTGCATGAGTTCATTTTCATATTTTGGAGAAAGAGCCCGACACCGAAGGTGGAGGGCTCTTTTTTCAAAATATGAAAATGACCGAATGCAGTTTTTCTAAGACAACACGCTCAAATGCAACATTATCTGGTTATTTTGATGCACGAGTGTAATTCGTGGGAATATTTCCCGAATAAGGACATGAATTTAAAAAATATATTTTTATTTTTTTAATGCAAAAACGTACATGTAACTAAACAAAATAAAGAGACGCAAAAATACGTTTTTTTTTTAAATCCGAAACGAGACATTTTTAATAATATATTTTGACTTTACTTTGACGCTATTTATGCAATTTCCGCCGTGCTCTTTCGGTTTCTACAGTGCAATTATCGCTGTAATTTTCCGATAATTGCACTCTAATGGGATTTTTATACATGAGGTAAATATTCAATGTAATGGTCCCTGCATTTCTCCATTCCCCATTCCCCTTCGATGACTTCTCCAAATTCAGTTTCCCTATCTATGTAGTTTACAGGACAGTACTTATTGTTCTCTGATTTAAACAGATCTGATTTTATTAAGAAATTATGAAGACATACTAAGGATTTTACATTTTTGTCAATAGTATCCAATTTGGCAATTATGGGTTTCTCTAATATTCTCCATTTGGATACTAAAATCCCAAAACTATTTTCGATCACTCTTCTGGCTCTGTTCAATCTAAAAGTTAAAATAAGCAATTTATTTAGGTTTCTAAATTCAATGAAGAAAATACCATTTTCCTCCAGATTTTTTTTTAATCGGTGCAAAGCAAAGGGCAACAATATCCAAGGAAAGTAATGACAGAGTAATTAATTTTTTTATTAACAAGCGAAAAAAATCTAAGTGGAAAACATTCTTTACTGATAATGCTAATTACCTGTAATTGAAAACACTTTCATGTTGTGGGAGAAAATTGCCTGAATAAGGGCTCAATAAATTTATTCCCAAGGGAAATGCTGCATCTCCTGCAAACACATACGGTATTGGTTTGCCATCCAACAGTTTTCTAGGAGGGGGTACATATATAGAGTTTGAATATGATACTAAAAAAGTCTTTGTAATTATAATAGTCCGATCCTGTATTTGATGGGGTCTGAAAAACATTCAATATGAAGTAACAAGAAAAGAAGCATTTGTAATCAAATATCCACCTGTATTCGGATATGTTTGTCATCAATTGCCCCGACACAGTTAGGAAAATTCCATGTCTCTTCAAAATCTCTAGATATTTTTAGCCAATGTTCTTCTGTGGGTGATGGTAAGTATTCAGATTTAAGTGATGTCCAAACTGCATCACAAGTAGTTTTAATTATATATGACACTGTACTAAGTTATAATCGATAGTCATATGATAGTTCTAATCGATAGTCATATGATATACTTCGCATGCTCATTTCAGCGGCCAAGTACCTAAAAAATAAAATTATTAATTAAAAAAATTACTTCAACTTCCTGTATACTGTAATTTAAATCCCTAATTCTGAAATAGGTACAAACCTTAGAGTCACAGATAACATTTCCCCAGGACAAATCGGTTCTCAAAACCATCTACGCACATTCTGTGAGAGTTTTTAAATTTTCTTTCCTCTTTAATTCGCATTTCTTGAACTAAATTGTGATATGTTCCTTGTTGTTTTCTCATTTTAAATATTTCACATGTACCCACTGATCTGGATCTGCTTTTTATACAGTAATAAATAAAGAGCAATCGCTCGCCTTCGTTGCCAGTAAAATAATTCGGATTGATATGGTTCCATTATCCACTTAGAACTACAACAATCCAGTTTTAGTTATTAATAGAACAAAACAAACAAATTTGCATTTAACATTTGACCATAGCACATGGCAAACCATTCTTAAATGCGCAGGCGCCTGTAAAAAAAATCGCGCGAACATTCGCTGGACTAGAAAGTTTTTCAAGGTTCTCCCACCCCAATTTCTTAATTTTGCGAATCGCAGAAAGCTTGAAAATTTTTAAGTTTAAATGTTCCGCGAAATTATTTGCCAGAAGGTTAACCAATCAGCAGAAAATTCGCGATTTGTGATTCGCAGTTCGCGAGTATATGAAACTGGCTTTACGCGGTCGCGGTCCCGTCGCATCGCGAACCGTTATGGGCTGAGCTGATCGCGGTCTCCCGAGATTCTATGGAAAAAATCGGAGGAGAACGCGATGCGAGCGAGACGAGCTAGAGAATGTCTAGTGCCAAGAACTTTAAACAAAACAGGATGGTTCGATCTGCCGAATTTTTTCACTGACAGCTGCTTTGTTGTGACGTAGCCACACGCGAAATTTGGCTCGAAAGGCTTAACGTACAATGGCAAAGTCGTACGAGCAAGGCTATTTTTCTTGTTTAGAGTTCATAAAAAAGGGTTTAAACTCAAAATTTTAAATGGATAGTAAAACTAAACTATTTCTTATGAAATTACCAAGGTTTTTTTTATTAATCAAGAATGGAAAATATTTTTTACAAGCTTTTTGTTTTTGAATTCTAACAAATCTGAATAAGCCAAAAGTAAATAGAAGACGGGGGATTATTAAATCTTGTATGAAAAATATCCTTAAGAGTATGAATAATAGGAGCTTATTAGAGAAAAATAGACAACAATAAAATTAAATCTGACTACTCTTTTATACAGTGTGGGCCAAAAAGCATGCATATTTGGAAAAGCTTAATAATTGCTTCTCAGAAAATGTTATTCTATATGGAAGCTAGTGCATAAATAAAAATAATTTTAACCATACAAAAACTCAGATTAAGTTTACACGGTACGCGAAAAATAAAAATATGTTACTTTCCAAAACATATTTTTTAAGACCGCAAATGTGAAATACAAGCGAGAAGGCTGTAAGTTTATCCATATGAGATACATGCTTCTTTCCTGTTCTGTGGATATATGGACGATTTAGAAAAAGCTGGTACAAATCTTAAAACTAATTCTATTTTGACACTATTAGTTTAATGGTCTACACTCTACACTGTATGATAATATTAGGCTTAGCTATTATATAATATAAACGGAGTATCACAGGGTTCTATCCGAGTATAAAGATCGACCATTATACTCGGGTTCTATCCTAGGACCAGTGCTGTTCAACTTGTTTGTGAATGACCTTACATAAGATATATCTGAAAAAGATCATAATCTACGCAGATGGCACATGTTATTGGTGACTGGAACTATGAAAATTTAAAGACTGAAGCAGAGAAAGTAATCAGCAAATTGACACACTGCTATAATGCAAATAAATTAACTCAACCTTGATACAACAAATTATATTTTATTCAAGAAACAGAACATCACACACATACATCAAATATACACCTTAATACTAAAACCACTCTGAGTAACCTAGCAGAGATCATAATCCCTGGACTCACTATTAATAAAGAACTTCAGTACTCTATGCATCTATTGCAACAAGTTACATCACCCACAGTGCTTCAAATACTTTGCTTACTTTCACTTTAAAATGTGCTACGCAATTCACTTCTGGAGAGGTGAGAGTGGAATAATGAATATATAAGCTACAACTGAGAACCTCAAGTAAACAGTATTTTAAAAGTAACAATATAATAACCCTCACATCTTGTTACTTATATAAAATTCTGCAAATGATACACAATAGGATTAAAGGAAAATTGATTACTAACGAAAATAATCCCTATAATCTCCGTAAAGATCTCATTAGTTGACCTGTCTTTACCATTTCAACTAAATTGTTAAAAAGTACATATTACAGCGGTATTACCATATACAACCTTCTTCCCACAGACATCAAATATACCTACTAGTATAAATTCATTTAAGAGTGGTGAAAAAAATATTACTGCAAGGCACTTATTATAGTCTGCACGAATTCGAGTCTCATCTCGAACATTATTGTATGTTGATATGCACAGTATATGTTCCACAATTTCAATATTAACTGTATTGTTAATTCTACGTCCTCAATATACAACATAAATTTGAATCATAAGTTATCTAGTGTATTTTATACATACTGTCTAAAGCATCTTAACTATATTATACATTTACTCCTGAGCCTAAGTTAACTTTTATATTATAAACTGTCTAAAGCCTCTTAACATTCTTAACTATATTATACATTTACTCTTTAGTAATTTACTTTTATATTTTATATATACTGTTTAAAGCATAAATATGCGAAAATGGGCAATACACCATTATTATATTTATTATTATTAAATAGTACAAAAATTTTACACCATACAAAAATCATTCAATTTAAAAAATTGTACACGGAAAGTCAAAAGTACAAAATTTCCTATATACCATTAAAACTAAATTCCATGTGGTGCAAATTTTAGCCAAGAATAAAAAATAATAACAAAATGATCTGAACAAATCCTGCTAGTGTCAGGGTTGAATTTATCCTGTCTACTACAGCGCCTAATCCATTCCTTTCTTACACTTTGGGACACCATATCCTTTGGTTTCGGAAGCACATGTAAAATAATTTTTCTTTCACCACTTTGCTTAACCCTCCGGCCGGCGCGCTATCGGCACTTTATGCCGCCTTTTCGCTAATTTACAGATTCCGCAAAATATTATTGGTGTAAACCTCCTTATCCATCCTGCTATGCTCAAATGACTATATTAGGCAAATCGCTACGCACAAGCCGCGGTGGTTTATGATTCGTTTAGTTGCCAGTAAGTCACCAAACTTGTAGGTGTTAAGTTGTCGGCATTCCGTGCCGCAGCGCGCCCGATCATGTAAGTAAAATTTGTTCTGTTTTTTATCGAGTTGCACTGGTTTTTATAGAGTACGGTGAATTTAAATTTAAATTTTTAATTTTAGGTATAATAGATATTCAAAAAAGTATTTGACGGCCGCAGAATTACAAGAATTGGCTGATCATTTGTCAGATCTCGAGGACGTAGTAGACTTTAGCGATGAAGAGGAAGGCGAGACTGAACAAATTAACCTTGAGGGCTATGACAGTGAATCAGAACAATCCGGAGACGAACAGTCCGAAAATC